>JALIZH010013119.1:0-29593 GCA_030522465.1 Rhipicephalus appendiculatus
GGGCTGGGCAGTATCGAAGATACATGTATCTTAGATACTATCTTAGATACTCTTTGGGTATCTTGTATCTGTATCGCGATACGTCTCGCCAAACGAGTATCTGTATCTGTATTTCCGATACATTGAATAATGTATCGTGTATCTTAAGATACAAGATACTACTATAGAAACGCCACCCTGCGAAACAACAAACGTCAGCTGAACTCTGCTTATCAAGCTGATAATGCTGCCACTAAGCCACCTCAATAAAGTTAACAACAGTGATATTCCTTTGTCTTTTTGCCAGCGTTCTCCAGTGAGCATAAGAAATAAGGTCTAAACGCCTCTCCACTGGTGGAGCAAAGTCACGTGATGGCGCTCGAGCCATCTCGACAAAAACAAGCGTCCGAACGTCTGCGTGCAGCCGACCTTTTGTTTCTCCATATTTTATTTCTTTTTAGCTAATGTCGGTGCCATGAACCTTGTTTCTAGCCATGGTACTGTGCTGCGTACTACAATGCGTGCGGCATCTATCGCTCAAATTGCATGCGGCTATAGTGTCGTTATCGAAGTTTGTCTTGCGTGGTGCTTCGTTGCTGTCTCAAAAATGCAAGAATGTGGTTGCTTTGCGTCTCGCTGCTTTCATACAGATTTCACAGATCTCTTCGATGTAAGCTTGCCTTGCACACTATGAGATTGACTGCACACAATGAGATTATATGCCAATTAGATCCTAACAACCGTCGCTCCACCGGCATCGATGCTATATGCAATGGAACAAGCATTTACGTAACAGATGACATTTTGGCGTACTGTATCTTTGTTCTTCGTGCTAAATTAGTCAAGAACATTTTTTAACGATAGCTTGATTGATAGCACAAGTGCTCTTTTTGCTGTCCTCCGTTTGCATGCCACACATTACCTAGGCCTCTGTGCAGTTTTTTCCCCCGTTAACTGTAATAAATCTTTTGTAACCTCCTCCTCTATTCCTTCTCTTATTTATTCTTATTTTTAATCGACTGCGTCATTGCTACTATTTAAATATCTGCATTCCATGCGAGTTTACTGTTCAGGCGATGTTAGGGCCAAGGTCAAATAATCTGAGCGTGCCTAGTGCTTTCAGGAACAAAAATTCTGCTTACGATTTAATAAAACAGCGAAATTGAGTTTACATTATAGCAATGGAAATTATAACGAAAAATCTTGAAGACGTTAGGAAGGGGATTTGAGAAACATAATATCAAGTGCTACGGTTTTCTCATCAGCGTCCCCACAAGCCCTTTAGTGCTATTTTCCGTGGGCACTGAGTTTTCTATTGTCTGACCTTAACACCTAAGTTGATGATACATCATGCTCTATTTTCCTAGCTTTTAGGGGTGCCGCCTGTATTGTGTTTATAAAGGGTGTCACGTAACTGGATCCAAATATATACAAAGAAGTGCTTAATCTCAACTGAATAAAACCAGAGGGACTATGATAAAACCAACGATGGCGTTTACTGCCATGTGGCTCTCATTATGGTATCTTTATATTGCGCTTAATTTCTTAACTAGGATGAGAGATGTAACATTTCTGCTATTAATTTTGGGGCCAAGTGTGTTTCTTTGCGTTTTAGAGGGCATTCTAAAACGACAGATCTTACTTTTTGTGGAAAATTACACGATACGTAGTGATTTTCCCGGCGTTTAAAGAAAGCCGGAGAAATATGACCACGTTACTGCGCTCGTACGCTATTGTGCTGCAGCGCTCTCAGACGTGCTTCGAGCAGACCACGGCGAAATGAGGGGCCGTGGCTTAGGCATCGGCTCCACAGTACGTCACCATTTCTGACCGCCATACACGGCAAAGAAACACCATCGTCCCTGACAAGCGACAGGCTGACGGTCCGCGCGCCAGTTGTTTCGCTCGATGCCTGTTTAAGAGCGCTGCAGCACGATAGCGCATGAACGCAGTCACGTGGTTTTATTTGATATTTCGCGTGCTTTCTTTAAAAGCCAAAATATATTCATCATGCAGCATGTACGCCGCCAAAAAACAATTGCATCGGTCGTTTTTATATGCGTTCTACGATGTGATGAAGCGCACTCTGCCCTAAAGTGAATAATAAAAATGTTGCATAATTGACCATGGTTAATCAACCAACTAAGCGCAATACGAGAATACCATAACGAGCGCCGCATTACGGCAAACCATATGCCATTGGTTTCATTCAGTCACGGTTAAACGCTTTTTTTAAAAATATTTGGTTCTACTTACCTGAAACACCCTATATGTATATTTATTTACTTAGTCATTTTTTATTGCGAAACCGCCTTGCTATTTCACTTAGGTGTATTCGCTTTCCCTTTTTATGTCCCTGTAAAGTGCTTTTTTACGTGTTACAAAAAAGCTGTTAAGCAGGCTAGAAGTTGCAATAGTATGAATAGAAGCTATATCCTGCGACGCGTTTTGCCACGTACAATACATCTGGGAAGCTTCTGGGCGGCAGAAGTTCTCTCAGAGAGGAAATAGTAAAAGATGGCACGTTAGTGAATATGTTACTAACGAAGAGTTTACGCAAGTTGATATGCAGAATATGAAAAATCACTGCTGTTTTATATCCTCAGTGAACTGTGATCTCTGACTCGCTAGTTATCGTCTTCACATGCTGATTCACAAGAAGTATCGCTACTAGCGTTATTGCTGCTCTGCAGCTGACGGGTGGTCAGCTTCTACGAAAACGGTAACACGCTTACGGACAAGGTGAGACTCTGCACCGGTATTTGTGCCATCTTGCGGAGGCTTCTTATTGAAGTTCTCGCAATTAATGGCAACCCACTTGCTGGTCGCCAAGTAGAGCAGCGACAGTGACACCCATGAAACACAAAAGTGTCAAGCAAACAAATGCCAATAACTTGTTTCGGAATGAAACTAATCTACTTTAAACAAGAAAAACATAACTTTCGGGATTCAAACATATATTTCATTAAAATAAACAAAGTTGGTCGAGTTAAGAAATTTTCAAGCAAACACTTCTGAACATAGGTATTTGAGTCGTAATTATATAGCTCTATGATAGCAAATTTCCAAATGTATCGAAGTATCTTAAGATACAATTGGGAAGTATCGTATCGGATACATTCATTCTGGAAGTATCTTGTATCTGTATCTCCGATACTTCTTGCCCGAGTATCTTGTATCGTATCGCGATACAATTTCAAAGTATCTTTGCCCAGCCCTGCTATTCACACTCATGTGTACTCACGTTCATACTCACGCGTACTCACCCTGAGTTCTCACTCACGTCACACTCACGTCCACTCACTCTCATGAGTACTCACGTACGCACTCACGTCCACTCACACTCATGAGTGCACGCTCACTCACGTTCACACTCACGCCCACTCACACTCATCAGTGCTCACTCGCGTTCATACTCACGCCTACTCATACTCATGAGTGCTCACTCACGTTCACACTCACGGCCACTCACACTCATGAGTACTCACTCACGTTCACACTCACGTCCACTCACACTCATGAGTACTCACTCATACTCAACTCACCACGTTCAAATGAGTGTGAGTGAGTGTGAGTTGAGTGCACTCATGAGTGAGTGTGCCGAGCTATGGTCAAGCACCCAGACATAGGCGGCTAGATAGAAGAAAGAAAGAAAGAAAGAAAGAAAGAAAGAAAGAAAGAAAGAAAGAAAGAAAGAAAGAAAGAAAGAAAGAAAGAAAGAAAGAAAGAAAGAAAGAAAGAAAGAAAGAAAGAAAGAAAGAAAGGAAGAAAGAAAGAAAAGGCCAAAGTGTCTCTGGTCCATTGAATCGAGTCCTACAAAGCGTTCGCGAAAGGGGCTCCATGTTACCTGGCCAGTGATAGAGGCACACGCATTATGAAAACTTAGCGCTGAACGCATGCTTGATTCTTGTATATTCGTATAAATAGAGCTGATGTTGTTCAGCGTTTCCGTCTCTGTTCAACCTCCTAATAGAGATACTTATGTAATTATAGTGGTGTTGCACGAAGTGACGACGATTAGACTAGACGTAGTTAGCGCCGATTTTTATCGGTGTAACTTCACTGCAACGCGGTAATTTTAACAATTTATCACTTTTAACTTATTCCCAGCGTGCCATTGAATTGAAAGTGACTAGCCTAAATCATCAGAAAAGCGAGGGAGATTCTGCAATAAAAAAAAGCCGGCAGATCCCCCGCGAAGCAGCCAGGAAGGAGCAAATCATGCTTTAGATAATTTGCATATCATGTTTTACATGTTAGGACCTGTCATTTATGTTCGTAATACAGTCACGTGGCGCAGTACCAATTTCGGTGTACATCAAGCTAGTCAACTGGACGCAAGCGCGCCATGAGCGTGGCATGTAAATGGCGTTGTAGATGACATGCATGCCAATATTTTCATGTTACCCCCTGCCACTTATGTTCGTTATACAGTCATGCAACTCAATACCAAATTTGGTGTATATCAAGCTAACGAAATGGCCGCGAGCGCGCCATGAGCGTGGCATGCAAGTCATGTCGCACATGACATGTCATGATTTCCATATTACCACTTGTCATTTATGTTCGTCATACAGTCGCGTCACACAATACCAAGTTTGGTGTATATCAAGCTAACGAAACGGCCGCGAGCGCGCCATGAGCGTGGCATGTAAATCATGTTGTTCATGACGTGCACGTCATTATTTGCATATTACCACCTGTCATTTATCTTCATAATACAGTCACGTCACTTAATCCCAAATTTGGTGTATATCAAGCTAACGAAACGGCCGCGAGCGCGCCATGAGCGTGGCATGTAAATCATACTTTTCATGACAAGTTAGTCATGGTTTTCATGATATGACCAGCCATTTATGTTCGTCATATGGTCATGTTATGCCATACCAAATTTGGTATAAATCCCATTAACGATACGGCGAGGAGAGCACAAAGTCGTAGGCGGCTATATAGATAGATAGATAGATAGATAGATAGATAGATAGATAGATAGATAGATAGATAGATAGATAGATAGATAGATAGATAGATAGATAGATAGATAGATAGATAGATAGATAGATAGATACGCTCAAAGTCGCCGAAGTTCGCTAAGAAATGCTTCGCATTTAAAAGGCTGTCATACGTACAACCCTGTGGTTGCAATGCTTGGTCTCTTCAGTCATCATGGCTTGCATAAACTGCGCGCACGACGTCCACGTCACATTTGCCAGAGGAGCAATATCTATGCGTAACTGCGTTTCATACTATAAAAAATTACACCATCTCCCGCTAAGGGGAACCATGTGTAGATGTGAAGCAGCGGGCGCTAACGCTTACACTGGCGGCGGCGTTGACGCTGGCGCTCATCGCAGCGTTGCGCAGGAGAGAAAACTGGGGAGGCGCAAAGCAGGCAGTGATGGAGCAGTGTTTCCTACTGGAACATGCCAATCGCTGCTAATGGGCAGTGAGAGACAGAATACTCCGACTGGACACAGAGACCCGCACTCCGCTTTTAGTTAATGCGCACGCTGAGAATTTTTATTGTTCAACAACGCACAGGACAAATCTCCCACCGGCACCACATCTAAGGTCGAGATCCATTGCCATATATACGGGGTGGCCAGTGAACGGTTGTGCAGCGCGAGCAGTCGGTTTTTTCAACCAAGAAACTCGCTAGCAGACGCTGCCGGCGTCGGCGTCGCGAGGCGAGAGAGGGGGGGAGCGTAGGAGAGAGGAGAGGGGGGGACGCGCATGCGCAGTGGGAGTGTGGACGCCGCGGGCAGGGATGCCTAGAGGAGAGAGGGGGGAGCGCAAGAGGGGGGAGACGAGGGGAGGTGCATGCGCAGTGAGGGTGTGCTTGCCGCGGGGAGGGATGCCTAGAGGAGAGAGAGGGGGAGAGGAGGTTTTTTATTTTAATTTTTTTTGAAAGGGTTTGCGCATGCGCAGTAAGGGTGGTCACGCCGGCACACCACCACCACCACCGGATTAAGCTTCGCCATAAGATGCTTCACATCTAAAAGATAACGCCGCTGTTTACGCCAGCCAAGCGGCGAGATGGAGACCCAGCGAAACATGCAAATACAGCGAAAGCGTGCTCGCCAGCAGCTGTATCTCGGTTTCCTCCCTCTCGCGCGCTCTAGGCGAATGACTCAAGGTTACCGAAGCTCAAGGTTACCGGCTGGTCGAGTGGCTTTATCAAATGGTTAACAGAACTGATGGAACGCGTTGGGGTTTCCTCGAGTGCGTGCCTCACTACTTACTAGCCTGCTTTGTAAATGGCGACAATATTTTGTGCTGTTCTGATAGCTTCTTGACGCATAAACGTGTTCCGTAGGATCTTTGAGAAAAAAAGAAAGGCACATAAGAGTACACGCAGTAATAAAGAAAGTGCAGAGGATTGTTGAATATTGCTGTCACTTTCAGACTTTCGTATTCGGTTGTAATACCAAAAATTTCGGCAGATTACACGCATCGTGGGAATCGATTTAATTGGAAGCAGACATCGAATAGCGGCCCATGCGGGATTTTTAGCTTTGATCGAAATCTTACGAGATGCATCGGTGTCCGTGTGCGAATACAGTAGTACTGTCCATATCGCGGGCTTGCCAGGCACGTCGACTACATTGGCGTGTAAAGGCAGCTTATGGTCCTACGCAACGTCAGCACGTCCGTCATGTTTATCGAAACAAATTGTAAGCAGCGTTCGTTTGCGCACTCGCGCAAGGACGAGCAACGCTGGCTGAGTCCGTCCGTCCGTCCGTCCGTCCGTCCATCCATCCATCCATCCATCCATCCATCCATCTGACGAACACGATTTGCAGGTTTAGGCACGAATAACGTGACTGCCGTGAGAGAGAGAGAGAGAGAACAACTTTATTAAAAATAAACGAACCCCAGTCCGGGTCCACTAATAAAAAGCAAGGCTTAGCCATCAGACAGGCTTTCTGACTGCCGTGTCGCGTGCGTCATAAGATCATTTCCATGAATGACATGTGTGTGGCGCATACCCGCATACTGCAGCCTGTGGTATGGCGTCATGGGTCATATGTGATCCACAACATATATCAACACAGACACTGAAAATCATAAGGCGATGTCGTGGAGGAGCCTGTGTTCCAGAAAATGCGGGGGGCCGGCGTCGGTGGTGTTTTCGATGGCTCAAAATATCCCGGTGGTAGCAAAGAATAAAAATCAGTGCTCAAGACGTCATAGAACCAAGACGTTCTGTATGGCAGTCAAGCGTTCTGTCTTAGCGCCACGCCATTGCTTCCAACACCTTCGGAAAAATACTACACTTTACAAGCGTTAAATCAGGACAATATCAATCTCAGTAGCAAGAACACTGCCACGGAAGTAGAAATGCAAGGTTGCAGGCCGACTCACCCCACCAGCCCGAGCCACAGCGCAGCTTTTTTGCGAGGACTGAGTGTTTGTGAATGTTTTAACGAAATAGTGTTGGCTCTCCGCTTTGATATCAGTGTAATAAACATTAAATACATGTACACCTGTGACACCGCAAGCTATAATCAAGCGTTGCGGGTCCGCCACGGTGGATCAGTGGTTACGATGTTCGGCTGCTGACCCGCAGCTCGCGGGTTCGATCCCCGCCGCGGCGGTCGCATTTTGGTTTAGGCGAAATGGTAGAGGCCCGTGGGCTGTGCGATGTCATCATCATCATCATCATCAGCCTGTCTACGCCCACTGCAGGGCAAAGGCATCTCCCATGTTTCGCCAATTAACCCGGTCCTGTGCTTTCTGCTGCCACGTTATACCTGCAAACTTCTTAATCTCATCTACCCACCTAATTTTCTGTCTCCCCCTCACGCGTTTGCCATCTCTTGGAATCCAGTCAGTTACCCTTAATGACCAGCGGTTATCCTGTCGACGTGCTACGTGCCCGGCCCATATCCATTTCTTCTTCTTCTTGATTTCAACTATGATATCCTTAACCCCCGTTTGTTCCCTGACCCACTCTGCTCTCTTCCTGTCTCTTAAGGTTACACCTATCATTTTCCTTTCCATCGCTCGCTGCGTCGTCCTCAGTTTAAGTTGAACCCTCTTTGTAAGTCTCCAGGTTTCTGCTCCGTAGGTAAGTACCGGTAAGATGCAGCCGTTATATACCTTCCTCTTGAGGGATAGTGGTAGACTACCATTCATGATTTGATAATGCTTGCCGAATGAGCTCCATCCCATCCTTATTCTTCTAGTTATTTCACTCTCATGGTTCGGCTCCGCGGTTACTACCTGTCCTAAGTAGACGTACTCCTTTACAACTTCCAGTGTCTCGCCACCTATCGCAAAGCGCTGTTCTCTGCCAAGATTGTTCCACATTACTTTAGTTTTATGCATATTAATTTTCAGACCTACTCTTCTACTTTCCGTATCCAGTTCAGTAATCATAAGCTGTAATTCGTCTCCCGCGTTACTCATCAATGCAATGTCATCAGCGAATCGCAGGTTACTGAGATACTCTCCCTTAACTCTTATCCCTAACTCTTCCCAATCTAGGGCCCTGAAAACCTCCTGTAAACACGCGGTGAATAGCATTGGAGAGATCGTGTCTCCCTGCCGTACGCCCTTCTTTATTGGGATTCTGTCGCTTTCTTTATGGAGGACTATCGTGGCTGTGGATCCGCTGTAGATTTCTTCCATTATGTTTATATAGGCTTCGTCGATGCCCTGATTCCGCAGTGCCTGCATGACTGCTGATGTCTCCACCGAGTCAAATGCCTTCTCGTAATCTATGAAGGCTATGTATAGGGGTTGGTTGTATTCCGCGCATTTCTCTATCACCTGATTGATAGTATGAATATGGTCTGTTGTTGAGAAGCCTGTACGAAATCCTGCCTGGTCCTTTGGTTGATTGAACTCTAATGTCGTATTAATTCTGTTAGCAATTACTTTTGTAAATAGCTTGTAGACAACGGACAGTAAGCTGATGGGCCTGTAATTTTTCAGGTCCTTGACGTCCCCTTTCTTATGGATCAAGATGATGTTGGCATTCTTCCAAGAATCTGGTATCCTCCCTGTCGAGAGACACTTCATATACAGGGTGGCCAGTTTTTCTAACATAATCTCTCCTCCGTCTTTCAACAGGTCTGATGTTACCTGATCCTCACCAGCCGCTTTGCCTCTTTGCATTCCCTTTAGGGCTTTCTTTACTTCTCCTGTCAATACTGGTGGGATGTCAGATTCCTCTGGGCTATTATTGCTTCTTACGTTATCATCCTGACTTTCTCGGCTGCTGTACAGATCTCTGTAGAACTCTTCCGCTACCTCAACTATTCTATCCATATTGGTTGTGACCTTGCCTTCCTTGTCCCTTAATGCATACATCTGATTTTTGCCTATGCACAGTTTTGTCTTCGTAGCTTTGAGGCTTCTTCCGTTCGTTAGAGCATGCTCAATTCTCTCCATATTATACTTTCTTATGTCAGCTACTTTACGCCTATTTATTAACTTGGAAAGCTCCGCCAGCTCTATTTTGTCTGTTGCATTTGAGGCTTTCATGGTTTGACGTTTCTTAATGAGGTTTTTCGTCTCTTGGGATAGCTTACCAGTGTCCTGTCTAACGACTGTACCCCCCGGCTTCCACTGCACACTCCTTAATGATACTAGTCAGATTATCATTCATTGCGTCAACGCTAACGTCGGTTTCCTCGGTTAAAGCCGCGTACCTATTCTGAAGTGAAACTCTGAATTCCTGTACTTTCCCTCTCAGAGCTAGTTCATTAATCGGCTTCTTGCGTATCAGTTTCTGCCGTTCTTTCCTCAAGTCTAGGTGAATTCTAGATTTTACCATTCTGTGGTCACTGCATCGGATCTTGTTAACTACTTCCACATCCTGTACAATGCCCGGGTGTGCACACATTATGAAGTCTATTTCATTTTTAGTTTCGCCATTAGGACTCCTCCACGTCCACTTACGAGTAGCCCGTTTTCTGTAGAAGGTATTCAAGATCCGTAAATTATTGCCTTCTGCGAATTCTACTAGTAACTCCCCTCTGGCGTTTCTAGAGCCGATGCCATATTCCCCAACTGCATGATCTCCAGCCTGCTTCTTGCCTACCTTTGCATTAAAGTCGCCCATCAGTACAGTATACTGTGTATTTACCTTACTCATTGCTGATTCTACGTCTTCGTAGAAGCGTTCAACCAGTTGATCATCATGGCTTGATGTAGGCGCGTAGGCCTGTACCACCTTCATCTTGTACCTCTTATTAAACTTAATTACGATACATGCCACCCTCTCATTAATGCGATAGTATTCCTCTATATTACCAGCTATATTTTTATGAATAAGTGCGATGTCAGAGCATGTTAAAGAACACCAGATCGGCGAACTTTCCGGAGCCCTTCACTACGGCGTCTCTCAATATCATATTGCCACGCGTGTTTCTTTTACTGTATTCGGTTTCCGCCCACAAAGACTATCAGCAGTACTCGACGCAGACCGCGCCTTATTGTTCCGGAAGCTTTTCGCTTGTAGTAGATAGTTCTGTTAAGATTGCATGAAAGACCCTAACATTCAAGATTATTCCAGAGCTTGCGCGACGACTAGTGATAAGGCTAGAATGTTCGACGCGTGAGTTATAAAAGCCGGCGCGCGTTCCAACGAAGTTCATTTGATCGACGGCCGACGCTCCGTTCGCCGCTATCTGTGCCAATGTGTATAGCTGTAATCTGACTTTACGTTTCGCGGCCACAAGTTCGGCCAAATAAACAGTTTCTTCTTTGACCCGCTGACTGTTGCCTTCGTCGACGTCGCGACCACGTGACATCTGGTGGAGGTGCTTCCCGGTCCATGTACCGAACGCCCCCCCTCCAGCCGTGAGCCGAGCCCACTCCGTGAAAAGGAAATCGACGCCAACGCTGAGCAGCGAGCCAGCCGCAGGCAACAAGCGCTACCTCCAGAGTTCGGTCCCCTACCGGATAAGACTCGAAAGTCCAAGGCCACGACCACTACTGCGACAACTATGACAGCCACTACACCAACTCCCGGAACGGTCGTGATGCAGCAGCCAAGGGAGCCACCGACTTTCCGTGGATCATCTTTTGAAGACCCGGAGACGTGGCTGGAGACGTACGACGGAGTGGCCAGCCTCAACCATTGGGACGCGGAAGAGAAGCTACGTCGCGTCTAGTTCTAGTTGGAAGACGCGGCAAGAACCTGGTTTGAGAACCGCGAGTCTGCACTTCAAACCTGGGATCTCTTCCGCAGCGCATTCCTGGGCACGTTCACGAGCGTCGCCCGCAAGGAAAGGGCCGCTTCTTCGTTGGAGACACGGGTACAACTACCAAATGAGAAAAAATTACACCATCTCCCGCTAAAGGGAACCATTTGTAGATGCGAAGCAGCGGGCGCTAACGCTTACACTGGCGGCGGCGTTGACGCTGGCGCTCATCGCGGCGTTGCGCAGGAAAGAGAGAGGTGACACGTACAGACATGTTTCAACGCGTACGTTAGGCGGCAGCTGCGGGCGCTGCGGCGAGCGCGCGGCAGGCGAGGGAGAAAGTGACGTCAGCACGCACTGCGAGGGCAGCGTGACGTCAACGCGCAGCTGCGGCGTGACCTACTTGGCACCGCTCCAACACCTGCGGCGAGGGGAGCGCGTTGCGGCGCGTTCGTACGGACGCACGGAGGGACAGCGTTACACAGGCTAGTCAAAGAGCTGCTTCGCATCTAAAAGTGGCGATCTTCGTCAAATAAATGACGTGGCTGTTCCGGCATGCTGACCCCGACATGCCCGAGGAGAAGAAGGTCCGTTTGCTCATGCGAGGGGTCAAGCAAGAACTATGCGCTGGGCTGATGCGGAGGAAAACATCGACGTGACCGCTTACCTACAGCGCGCCGAAGAAGCACGACAGCTCGCCCGCCTGCGGATCAAGAATCAGCAGACGACTGACAGCCGCCGCTACAATCTTCGACGACGGTTCGTGGAATACCAGCCCGGTGACCGCGTTTGGGTGTGGACGCCGATACGACGACGTGCACTTAGTGAAAAAAATGGCCGCGTATCTGCGTGCTTCGCTGCAAATGTCATCGAAAGACGATAGTCTTCTGCCGGTCGTACTATATGAGTCCTGGTCTCACCCGCGGCCACCTGTGATGCTGTTCTCGACCATTTCCGTCCTGGCATGACCAAGCGTCTTCTCGCCGCAAGCGCGGTGTTTTTGGCACCGTGTAAAAAGCTGAGAAGTCGCGCAGAGCGACCACGAAAAGAGATTCTCTTGTTTGCAGCGACGGGGGCAGACTGCGCCAGCTATCCTGCGTCGGATGAAACACGCGGCAATTCGCGCGACCTCGGAGATAGACGACGGCTCTTCGCTTTTGCGAGGCAGCCCGCATTTTAAGCGCAGCCTAAGAAACACTATGGTCTTTAGAATTAAGTATCTATGTATTTTCTATAAAAGAACACACCACTTAATACTTCCGTATTGTTGTTGCGCCTCAGATATGCATAATATTTGCTTTTTGATCGACAATGTTCACAAGTATGCACGCAAACGACTGTTCAAGTTGGCTGGGCGTTCAGAAAGTGGTTAAACTTTGGCCGAGTAGCTGAATCAGGTTGCGGACAGACAGACAGACGGGCAGAGAGACCAAAATTTCTGCGTTGAAGTATCCCAGGAAGTTTTCTCGGCGCTTGGCGCCGTGCGGACGCGGCACCCTTGTCCGGGTAGGACCGTCTGCCCAAAACAAAAAACTCCCGCCCTGTGACCCGGGGCGGGAAGCTTGCCGGGGCGAACGTATTGGATGATGAGGGGTCGATGAGTATGTAAGCTCTGGGACGAGGCGCCTTCGGGATGCCGACTCCCCCTCCCTTCTGACAACGGCAGACTATCATCTTTAAAACTTCTGCGACGATACTTCGACGTCTCGGCACACTCGACCTCGCAATATCGTGGTATTGCGAGGTAAAGCCCAAATATCATTATTATTATCAAGTGTTGCGTGGATACGCCTACGAGCGCGCTTTCTAGGTTATGCGCATCATCACACTGTAGGGTCCACTTCGTGGTGATAAAACTGGCGTACCTGCTCTAACGTGAGTATTGACATTACATCAAAACATGAGCCACCCTTTACGCGCCAGTGAATTCAACGTGCCTGGTAAACCCTCGATATGCAAACGACTACTCAATTTGCACAAAGACATCGATTCACCTTGTGATCCCTGGCTTAAAGCAAGAAACGCAGCCTAAGCTGCTTCTCGCTGACTACATTGCATGAACTTGATTCCCACAATGGGTGGGATGTGCCGAATTTCTTTCGTTTCGTGACTTTTCAGTTGAATTCAGGATGTAGATTGTGTTGGTGGGATCTTTGTGATACGTATGCACTGCGTAACGGATTCTGCTAGAAGCGTTGTGGGGCCACATTGCTTTTATCTTCTGCTTACTTTCTGTTGTTAAGAGGAGAAATTAATTAATTCCACTTCGGATTGCAAGTTTGTGAACCTATGCGCAACTTTGGGTTCCTTGAGGAGCCACATACTCTTGTGCCGCCGAAGTGACACCGCCGCCCATCGACTCCATGAAAGAGCGTTCACTGCATGCTGTCGGCCATTGATTGGCTGCTGTGCGTCCTCAGTTCCGAATAATGCACTTTTCTGTACTGTTAGTGATCTATATGGCGATACTATTCAGTCTTTGTGGCTTATAATGTTTGGAATCTGACTTTTTGCCATTTTTTTCCCCATTCAATGATGCAACATCGTAGCTCTAAAGGAGAAGCCGAGACAGCAGGAAAACAACAAAATTAAGCGCTGGTCTTTGCCGTTTCGTGGCACATTAGTGTTAAGAGACACACAAATGCTATCATGCGGGACAGGCATGCTTGTGGTCTAAACTTACAAACTGTTCTTCATCCCATTACTCGCTAGTTCTATTCCTGCCTCAGGAGAACTCGAAATTGCGGTTATACTAAAATGCTTTTTTTGTCCGGATGGAAACACCTTCGCGCCATTACGTGAACGTGCGTTCGACCCTTAAGGTCGCTACATTACTGCGATATAGGAAGGAACTTTCGTGTGTTTAGGTAGTTGGAATATTTATTATAAGTGCGCGCTTCAACTCTGCATACTCAGAGAGAAAAAGCGGATACATGAAAAGCAAGAACGTTAACTACATTATGTGGAGTTTGGTATACTACACATGGGAAGGGCAATAAGGAGGTAAGAGAGAGAGCGAAAGACCGTCATTGAACAGTACAGCGTATCACGATTCCGTGGTCTTCAATAACTGCAGGAGGGCTCGTGCGGCACTCTGGGCTGATGAGCTGTGAGGCCAGGCTTCCAAGATCTTTCCTTCAGAAAAGGGCCAATCGGTGATCGATCGTCTCTACACCGTTGTAGTTATCGTACGTAGATGATACCGCTATATTAATGTGACAGATGAACCAGTTTCTGAGCGCTACACCAACCCACAGCCGACACAGCATTGTAGCGTCACGCTGAACCACCACAAAAGTAAGGTAGGCAATACAGAAATTCCTGTAGCGTCTCCATGCTTAGTGCCCCATACAAGGGTTGCCGTTGGGTAGATTGGAAAAGGAACCAAAACTCAAGCTAAAAGTAGCCAAAGTAGCCCAGCCGTTTAATTTTAGCGCCAAACTTGTAGCTAAATTGAAAAGAAAAAGCGATGTTACCGATATAGTAATATATATAATATTATATTACAATATATATATTAAAATCATATCATATGATTTAGAATGAGCGAGAATAGATTATAACGAGCATAATTTTTCCTCTTGCTTGGTCTCCAAGCCACAGGTGAGTTGCAAATAAATTAACAAATTATTATACTTTCAGTGCGCCTGCATACACTTTATCTATAGTAGATAGAGTTCTTGCAAAAGTAATGTTGCGTCGAAAAACTGAGGAGGAACAATAAACGTTGAAGCTGTTTTTTCGAGAAGCCGTAGATCGAAATTGGCACAAAGTTACAATAATACCATTCCAGCGTCAAGTAGCGAAATCTGATCAAAGATGAACAGTGCAGCTCCATTTTCGCGGATATCTCTTTGACGCGCTGTGTTTCAGCATTAGAATCTGGCTTCAGCATTGTGCTATATAGACACACATTTCCTTACATGCGCGTGTCCCTCCGCCTGAAAAGACGGAGGGACGCTTGTTAGGGGCCTCGATGCGCACTAGCCCCCTCGGAGGAAGGTCACGTGCGCGCATAGGCCGACAGGGCCAACACGACAGAAAAGCAAGCAAACAATTGTTATTCTTGGAACTTGTCGGCTGCTTTATCTTCAAATAATACGGAGGAATGGCCAGTAAATGCGCCAAAATAGAAGTTAAATGTATCCAGAAAGTAGCCATGGCGCCAACCTGAATTTTTTGTCGCCAGAGGGTCAGAAAGTAGCCAATGTGGCGCAAAGTAGCTTCCAACGGCAACCCTGCCCTCTACCACATTCCATGGGAGTGTGTTCGCGACACACCACTGGAGACCAACCGTGCCGCAGGTGGAAGTCCAGCTCGGAATCTCGAGTCCTGAATGTCAAACATCGTATGGAGAACGTAGTGAACGCATCATTGGTTCAGCACAAAGGCATTCTGGTATATGGGCGCAGCCCTACTGGAGAGTTTTCGACATCGGGTTGCATGCCAGGTCACTGCGTCACGAGCTGTGTATTAAATGAACAACGGCACTGCGTCCAGTGCATTGTGAACTGAGCGTCAACTAACCTTCTTTTTTTACTTGATAAGTAGCAATAATTTTCATTCGCAACATGTCACATGAGCAGACGAGGTTTTCATCGAGTTCTTGACCACGTTCACAAATAAAGTTTATTTTACAGCGAAAGCTGTTTTGAGATCACAACAAGGGTGCCGTAGTTGTCCGCCGCCGCCGCCGCCGGTGTTCGTAACCACTATCGCACGAAATAAGAAAAAGATAATAACGAAATCAGAAAAAAAAATGTCCAGGATGAAACGGGGTTCGAACCAGGGTCCGCTCCGTGCCAGCCCAGTGTTCTACCTCTGAGCCATGCCTGCGCGCACCAGATGAAACAGGCTGGACTAGAGTTTTTCTTGGAACAAAGATATTCAGCTGGCGTCTACAACCTTTATTGATTGACATATATGTAAGGCCAGAAGTTATCAATCCCTGATAAGGTCTTACTATTTCTTTTTGTATCCGCAATCGCAGACGCTTTCGAGAAAGGTGCTTTTGCTGCGCACGAACTGCTCTTGACGATCGTAGTCGAAATGCTCACGCCTCCCTCCAAATTCTGATGGCACGAGGTCACGGGGAATGTGGTCCCAAAACTCGGGAGCTTCGTGGCCAATGAAGTGCACCTAAGGGCGAGAAAACAGAAGAAAATCCACGCTAAACAGTCCACACCACCTTCAATTTATACATCGAGGCTTCACTTGATATGAATACCCACTAAGTAGTTTAAATTAAATATATATTAAATGCGAGGCATTTTTTAGCGAACTGCGGGCACTTTGGCCGTTTCTTTCTATCTATCTATCTATCTATCTATCTATCTATCTATCTATCTATCTATCTATCTATCTATTTATCTATCTATCTATCTATCTATCTATCTATCTATCTATCTATCTATCTATCTATCTATCTATCTATCTATCTATCTATCTATCTATCTATCTATCTATCTATCTATCTATCTATCTATCTATCTATCTATCTATCTATCTATCTATCTATCTATCTATCTATCTATCTATCTATCTATCTATCTATCTATCTATCTATCTATCTATCTATCTATCTATCTATCTATCTATCTATCTATCTATCTATCTATCTATCTATCTATCTATCTATCTATCTATCTATCTATCTATCTAGTCGCCTAAGTCCGGGTTCTCTCGTGATCGCCTTTTTAACTTGCTGTAAACCCAAATTGGTATGGGAGGGTAAGAGAGCTTGAGGAACAGGAGTGCTTCCTTGTTGGTTCTGCAAGTCTTCTATCGTCGCGCTCGACAAAGAACTGTGTTGGCAGCCGAGATTTACTGCAACGCACGCGTAAGCCGATGCACAGCGTTAAAGTATCATTTTGAAGTAGAAAAAAAGTTGAAAACTTCGGGATCAGTTTAAAGCCACCAAGGTTTTCAAGCTTTACGACTGAGGCTGATTCTGACGGTGGCTGACATGAGTAGCGGACACACGCGCCAACTCACATTCTCGCACACGACAAAGTCAACGTATAGTTGCAATGAGAGACCATGCTTACCCTGCCTAGCAGCTTACTTCGTAGGAATGGCTTGATTGCGGCGAAGATGACTTCGAAGATTTTAGGGTGGTTTATTATGTAGACAGCTTTCATGCGTACAGGCCAGCAGTCCTGCAAAGGATTAGTTTAGAAATTTGTCAGTTTCATTTAACACTAATGTAAAAAAAAAAAAAAGAGAATTACAGTAAGGTGCGCTAAAGGAAAAAAAAATGCCGACAGTGCTCAACTTGCTTCAATAGCGAGTTGCGAGTTGGTCTAGTGGTTAAGGGGCTGGACTGCTCACCCGCAGGTCGCAGGATCGAGTCCCGGCTGCAGCGGCCGCATTTTCGATTGAGGCTAAAATGTTCGAGGCCCGTGTATTTAGATTTAGGTGCACGTCAAAGAACCCCAGGTGGTCGAATTTTCTGAACCTCCTGACTACGGTGTCTCTTATAGTCATATTACAGTTTTGGGACGTTAAACCCCAGCAATTATTATTATTATTATTATTATTATTATTATTATTATTATTATTATTATTATTATTATTATTATTATTAGTGAGTTGCGAGTGTAGTTCATTTTTCAGCTCCCTTGATTCACATTCGGCGTGAACGATTCAAGTTCACCTTTATCGCCACTAGTGGCACTGGATAACACTCCCAAGGTTACAGATGTATAAATGCGCAAGAACGACCATCACCGTGGGACAGTTGGTACAGCAGAGCACGCAGAATGATCAGGTTGCGCGTTCGTATCTCATCGGTGGCAGGTTGTGCGTTGCCGACTTTCGTTGCACTTCATCGTTCATAATTACTGCACCTTAGTTTTAGACTACAAACACCCACTATGCTTTCATTCGCTTCGTTGTGGGGTCGCTTGTATAAACATGCGGTTAAGCAAGTGATAAACCTACGTGCGTCAACTATACTGCGGGAGGATACGTTTTACTTCCGTGTTACACCGATTTCTATGACACAGAGATCGACCAGGTTTTTTTTTTTAAGTGTAGGCTTCTTGTGAGATGTCACATTGAGAACAGTTTTGATAGCAATGAAGATCAATGAATAGCTTGCGTCAGCCAAAAACAAGTGTTATCCAAAGTATATTTACAGTCTTGAACCAATGAAAGGGGAGCAAGAAAGTACAAAGTAGAACAGCTAGGTTACGCGATTGATAACTCGAGGGGGGCTATGTCGGACTATTATGTACTACATGACGAATACAGTTTAGGCCTCAAAGTAAGTGCGCAAGCAGAAATCTTGTCGACATTAACCGTACTGGCGGAAACAAGAACGAAATAACGCGTTTTAGTTAACTTTAACGAGTTTAATATTTTAATTCTCCGAGACCTTACGTGGCTTTAGAGCTGACGCCGGCAGCATCCAGCATGACGCCGGCAGCATCTTCGCTTTTATTTGCTTTCATAAGTTTAATTTCTCTACTTCCACGACAAAAAAAACTGAAGATTGTAATTAAGCTCGAAGTAGGTTAAAATCGCTTTTAAAGAGCACAAGGTGGCTACTAAAAAAACTAAAAATTGCTCATTTTCTAGAGTCGCCTGGAAATTGTCAGCTGGCTGCTTGCGATTGCATTTCGCATGAAGGGTTCACTAAAGCCACCTGCTCAAAATAACAGTGATTGCCAAGCTGTCATGATGAAATAAATTATCTTAAATAACATATCTTTTCCGCATAGATGAGCTTTCACTTATACTTTTAAATGCGTTTTTCTCAAGAGCCATTTTTGGGCAACTTCTTGAGTTTGGACATCATGTTTTTTGGTACTTCTGATAGCCCAATCGGGATGAAATTTTGCCCACATATTCCTTAACATGTGAAGGGTGCAAGTATTTCCTTTAAAACTTGATATCGCTGTATAATTATTATGAACCTAAAATGAGCATTTAGTATGGCTGAGGATTCTAAGAATTCTCGCATTACAATTTTTCTTGACCATCAAAATGTCTCATACGCACTTTTTTGATAGTTATTTGCATTCTAGATGAAATGTGGAGCAATATGAGCCGTTAATGGCTCGGAATCGTAAAAGTTTAGTGGCATTAAAAGTTTGTCCAAAACGAACTATACTTTACACATTGTCCTGGCACAAAACGAAAACTGTGCAACTTACTATAAAACTAATTATATATTTGAAATCAGCATAAAAGCCTATATATACAGCAAAATTTTTATTGCCCTAGGCTACAGATTAACTCAACTTTCTTTCCGAATCGCATCTCCCCTTAGCAGGGAACTTCACGGTGACGGTGACGGCCATAAAGTGCCCGGAGTGTTCATGTTACTGTTATAGCACCGCGCCAGCGAGCTATTGGTTGCATGACGAGCGGACGTTCAGAGATTATTTAGCGCGTGTACCTAAATGTGGCACCTCACATAGGGTGTCCCGGCTAACGTTTGCTTTTTGTTCAGCTAAGATATTTTATCATTTTCTTTTAGTGAGCCAGGTAGTTTGCACCCATAAATGTTGTCTAGGGACATAGGAACGATGACCGAACACTTCATAGGTCTCACAACTACATCTTTTGCCAGTTTTGTCTTAAGTGCGTAGCACTTTAGGGGCCCGGCATGTCGTTCATCCATTGTCTCCTGTCGCATGGTCGCGCTCACAATAAAGTGGCCAATAGAGGCCTAAAACAAGGTTATTAATGCTCTAAACCGGGTGGAAATAAACGAACAAGGTCTTATATATTAGAATTAACAGAAATAACTAAGAAATAGCCACAATAATTATCTGGAAATCGCTAACAATGTTTCGAAAACAAGCGGCTGACATCCGTGCCGCGCAAAAGAGGTTGCCACAGCCCCACCGAGCGCCCGATTGTTGCTGCTGCAATCGGCTATCGGCGCTCGCTCACCTACGCTACCACGTACATCGAGACACTCCACCACCGGCGTTACACCGGCGCTACACCGGCGCTTTCCTCGCTACATCTGAAGGGGGGGAACATCCTGATGGAACTCGCTGCAGACGACTCGTATCTCAACTGCCGTGACAAGCAGGAAGTCCATAAAGCGCAGCAAAAAGTAGCGAGCATGTCTCAGTGACGTCATTGACGGTTTTGTAAACGGATCAGTGGGTACTCTATAAACGGGAATCGCTGGGTGCCCGTGCTACACTTCCACAGTTTTCACTGTAATGGAGCTGCATTTAGCGCAGGATATACAACTACAACAATCGCTGCACAAGAACGATTGTTTTTTTTTTATGAAGTCTGGATAACGTTAGTGGCATAAGACACATGATTTATACCGGTAGTTCCCACCGTTCATGTTGTATGACAGATGACATTGAGAGCTCTCCTCACATTCCGTCTAAGGTATCCTAATTAAACACTTTCATGGTATCGTTATACACATTTCTGTGTCTTCAAGCGAGCCACCGAGTTGATAGGGAGCCCTAGGCCTCCCCCCCCCCTCCCCACTATTTAATAGACTTCTTGTCCCTGTCCCTGTCACCCAGTGAAGTTCACAGTCATCTGAAATTGTTGCGTGTGGGAGTGGATGCTGTCGAGCACCTCTGACATGCGCGCCCGGATATATTACAAGAACACGAGAAGACACTGCGGATAAGTGTGGTGCACCCATACCAGCTGGACAAATGCATTGTCTTTTCAAAAGGAAACAGAGAGTTGCTCACACCTGTATAGCGTGGGCAATTTTCATCAGGAACGACGGTGTGATGTGCGTCAAATGATGGATGCTCAGACCCTTCACGTCGATGATCATCACGGCTCCACATATTGTTGGATGATCTTCAAGCAACCAGCAGGCAGTCAAGAGGAACACCGCTCTTGTATAGTCCACAAGGCTGCACACGTGAGGATTCCAAGTACCTGGATAGGCCAGCATTTCACGTAAATAACTGGTTCGCGCGCTCGCTCGCACTCTGTGACTCTCTCTCTCGCACGCGCACACTCTTTACTATTTAATAAAGTAAATATAAATGACATCTTAAAGAGCATGCTTCAAGGTATACGCTCTATTGAACAGTGATGAAAAGCCTAGATTCATCCCACGAGGACTAAAAAGTCACACGTTACATTGTATACAGGGCAAAGTCTGCCAGGAATATCTCCTGGACATTACAGACTTTTCAAGTGAGCACCGACGCAAGGCAGTGAAAGGCAGTGACTTCTAAATGCCTAGTCCAAGCTTGAGTTGTTATTGCACTGGTGTGCATCTGGAGGTTAATCGAATTGGTGAGACACGTTGGGAGTGTTCTTGACATTTGTCGCTACCGGCCTTCGCAGGCACTGGAACCTCGAGAGGAAGATGCAGATGGGAGACTCGAAAAGAGAAACTGAACAGCCAGTTTACGTGGGTTACGTGAAGAAGTTTTCGTGAGGAGTGTGAGCTTGATGGCTCATTATAAAAGGGACCTCTCCACCCCAGATCTCTAGATGGGGAAATCACTTCAAGTTGGTCAGTCCAATCACATCGCACGCACCAGTTTCAAAGGTTCTACCTACACCCAGCCAGGCCAACGTCCTCGACGAGGGGAGTAACCGCCGCACTCTCCACTTGCTCGACCTAGAGGGCCCTGTCTCCACTTGCGGCACCAAGAGGGTACGTGACGTCTGCAGGGCTTTGGGGCACACGCGCAAACATCTGGGCTTTGAAGGGTGCGCCGCCGCGTAAACACATGACCGCTTGCTTAGCCGTGGGGTAAGGACCACCATCTTTGCCGGTGCCGTTGTCTCCTCAAGGTTGAAGTGGGGACCGAAAGCCACTATAGCCGCATGGTAGTGTCTCGCTCTGTCGGGCGGCACGGCTCCTCATATTTACGCCTTGAGGAAGGCAACGTGCTGGCTTGAAGGAATATCAGCCCGGCAAGCAGCCTTTCTGCTCATTATTCCAAAGCGAAGAAATGCGTCGTTGCCTCTTCGGTGCAGGCCCCATACGTAACACAGTTCTGCATACCGAAAGGCTTCGCTCTGAATCACTAACATCCAAATATGGAGCATCCGACTCTTGTGTCTACAGGCCTTTTCTTTTCCTTTCGGCCTTAGCTAAACAGACTTGCACCCCCTTATTATAGGATGATGTTAGCATTGTGATCTTAATGCGTGTTTCACAGAGGTGTGGTCAACCCTTCGTCAGTATCTAGCTGTGGGTCTAGACGCAAGGCTAGGGCTAATTACCCACGTTTAGATCAAAAGCTTGACTATACGTTATGTCTCCGAAATCATTGATCGCGTCGCAGCGACACTGAGCCGCCAGAGTGCGAGCAACCAGAAAGCGAGCCGCCGAAGTGAAAGTGGGGTAGGCGTGACGTCATGCGAGGTGATCCGCTGCGGCGAGGCGCAGCAGCTGCGCTCGGTCAGAGCCTCGCCACTGCGGTATTACGTCACTAGGAGAACGTAAAACACCGCCCATGCTACCAACAAGCGCTGGCATGCTCCTTAGCGTGCTTTCCCGCCATCCCAGCGGCAGTCGTGACGGAATCTGCCCAATTCGGTCATGTCACGAGCAGCATATGCTGTCGACGAGTGGGCGAAGAAGAGCCGTTTGTCCGCTAGCAGGTGCGCGTGATCCCTGATCGTTCTCCTCGCAAGGCGGGGACGAGCATTCGGAGAGGTGGAGAGGGGAGCCGATGAACGGAGTGTAGCGAAGGAAAAAGCGAAACTAGAAAGGACCGACGTTTGGATTCTTAAACGCGTGCAACTGTGCCAGCGCTCACTGTAGACACGTGCACACCTTCCAACGCCACAGCTACATTTCGACGTCTTGGTGGTTTTGGGGGTTCTGTGACAGCTGCTTGGCCTGCGTTTGGTCACCCAGTCTTGGATTCGCTCTGTGGAACTCAAGCTGAACGTGGTTGTGTCGACCGCGATCTCCTGGCGCCGCGTGGCTCTCGCCGATCGGCCGCCGCCGTCCGCGATCCCCTGCCGCCTCGTAGCTCTCGCTGAATCGGTGCCCCGTCCTCGACCTCCATCGACCGTTTCCCAATCTTTTTCTCCATTATTTCTCTTCTTCCTTTCTTCTTGTTGGGTGCTTGCCTGCTCCTTCCTTTCCGCTTCTTTTTCTTCTTTTACCTATCTTTATTCCCCCCACGTGCCCCTCCCCACAAGGCACTGAGCCGTGCTCCCTATAGGGCTGCAGAAATTAGGTGCCTTTTTTTTCCTCTCTTCTTCTAACCACTTACAACAACACCCAGTCTCGCCATGTATGCACACCGGCTCTGCGGGCCGCGCGCGCAATTCCCCTCAAGCGACAGGCTGAATTAATTCGTGCAGCGGATATAGATAGACGGCAGGCTGCGTAATCTCAATGAGAGGCAAAGTTGCTAGCTGAAGCACCAGAATGAAGGGATGCCAGATTAGCAATTTATACAGCCTGCAAAGTTGCCACCTTTTCTAAAATGTATACTTGACCGATTGCAACACCGTGTTCGCCAGTATTCAAGATTTGAAATAAAGGCTAACTTCAATGAAACACTGTGTCCATAGTCCTTCGAAACCAAGAAAAACATATCCTTTCGCTCGAGATGACACTGTTTACATTCTTTACATTGTGTATAAACAAGCCTTTTGCTTCGGCACCATGATGATTAATGTCTCATGTATTGTCAGAACTCCAAAATAAACTTCTAACTTCAAACTAGAGTTTAACCCCAAGCCAATCTTGTTAGGTGGGTTTCATGATCGCAGCCGAGCCACGGACAGCCGAAAATGTTCATTGACACGTGTGTGCTCCGTCTACGACCGTCCTTCCTCGACTGTGAACCGGTTCTTTAGTGAAGTAGAAACATTTGTAATGGAGAAGGATGGACACTGACGAAGTGCCCTGAATTAATGGAAGAAAAAAAAATGAACTTGAAAATTATGATGTGTCCTGGGGAAGGGCGCTAACCGAAGACACCTCACAATTGCGTCACTTCGCCAGGGGGCGGTTTGTTAAATGGCACTAAAAATACACTCTAAGGAAAAAAAAGAAAAACGGGTGCCCATTACTCTTTTTGGTGAGTCAATATAATAACGTCTGGGGTTTTGCGTCCCAAAACCACGTACGATATGATTATGACGGACGCCGTAGCGGAGGGCTCCAGAAATTTCGATCATCTGGAGTTCTTAACGTGCACTGACATCGCACAGTACACGAGCCTCTACCATTTCGCCTCCACCGAAATGCGACCGCTGCGGCCGGAATCGAACCCGCGACCATCGGGTTGGCTGCCGAACACCGTAACCACTGATCCCCCGTGGCTGACCTTTTGGTGAGTCGAGGTTTGCCACACACTTGTGTATGGACTCTCTTTGAATGTACACGTTGACTAGCTCTTTTGGAGGTCATTATACTGTCTTCGAAGAAGGTTGGGAGGCGTGACTCTTCAAGATATAGTTAAAGTGTATCTTTAAAGTGAGTTATGTACGTGGTGAGTCAGGACTCCCCAGAAAGAGTAGCAGGTAACGCTTTCTTTTCTGAGAGCGTAGCTGTTGAATCAAGCCGCTTCAGTTTGGAGAAATTGTAGTTCATGCTGTTTATAACAGTAGAGAAAGCAGATCAAATACCATGATGTATACTATTATGCTATCGAATGCGAAGTACCTGACGCTAGCATTTCACTCCTAAAGAAAACCAAGTGTGAACTTGCATATACGCGAGTCTTAATTACAGCTACTGTGGTCTTGCTTTAGGTACAGTCATTAAATAAGTTTGTACCGTTGGCGCAATAAGTACACCCTGTGTGCGCTAAATAGCAAAATGCCTGCGGAGAACATTGTTACTAGAGAGGCACTTACCTATTCTGAAGACTCCCACGTTCCGGCCGCATTCGTCAGGTTCAGGCGATATCAACAAGAGTTCGTGGTCGTGGCAAATTTTCCTGAAGGGAACGTTCTCTGGGACAAGGCCGTCGAAAAATTCCGGCATATCTCGCCGCATGCGGAAGTACTTTTTTGACCATGTTGAAAGCATCTTCTAATCTGTATTTTCGTGCACGCAGAAACATGAGAAGGAAGTCATCGCTTGAAGGAATCTTCAGGGCCACCTCCCCTGAAATTGTGAAATTATGGAGTGTTTACCGATTTATTGAATCCACCGTTTGCTCAATCTTTTTTCTTTTGTTAGATTTGCAGCATACCGGAGCGCTTGCACAGAGTAGTTAGAATTAGAGGTAGTTAATCTTGATTACATTACAGGGGAAGTGTTAAGCACAGTAATAAACACAGTTATTACTGTTTGTAGCTATAGTAGACCCTGCTGTTGTTTTCTAATATTACACTAGAGCACTCATAGGACGCGAGTTATTGTTTGATGTAGATGATTGACTGAACGAAATATGTGTGTGTACATATCTGCTGCGATTTCACATATCTGTCGACGCCATGCTCCTTCCCCCGGTCATTACCGGAGATGTTCACGGCGCTTCGACAACTAAACTGTGAACAATTATACGGAGTGCTTCAATAAAACGAACATTTGCTTTCGCAGGTGCAGGAGGAAAAGGAAACAGCCCATTAATTTTCAACAAGGGAAATCATCAAAAAGTGCGTATGATTTTTAGGAGTCAATTAATGGGCTTACGCCAGCTTATGTCTCTAATGGCGGCCTTGGAATCAGCGATGCAAATGCCAACAGGAGAAACGATGACGTAATGACAGATGGTTGCCTCGTACGATATGACGTATACGCTTGTTTTTTATTGAACCTCATGAGTCTTTTTATTTACACCACATGAGTTTCAAGTGGTCGAGCATAAGTTCAAATAGGTAAAATAAGAACACATGTAGACGTCCAAACTCAGGTATTTTGTATGGCTTGGCACACACAGGAAAATAAACAGACAAATAATTACGCACAGCATCAAACACACAATCACAGCATCATACATTTGCTTTCAGTATGAAGAGGAAGGCACCAACATCGTGTACGTTAATATAGAAGGTGGTGGTGAAGTGGAATGAGAAATTGTCCAACAACGCGAATGTCGTTGGCGACAGGGACGCCTTTCTGAACGGAGGGTTGCCCTGACGAAGGTAAGTCTTCTTCTGAATGTCTTGGCTTCAGCGATATTCATTGCTTCATAATTTCTCAACACTTTAGATGGAGCTTAGAGTCATCAATACCAGTAAGGAACCCTTCAGGCGGAAGTAAAAATGGGGTGTACTATAGCGCACATAACGCAAGAGTTGGAGGTGCAATCGCCCGAAGCGAACGAATACTTTCACCACGAAGAGCCTGAGGGAGCCTGAGGAAACTAGCTAAAGGGTTGACGGAGTCGAATACTACACGGAGGGTAACCATACACAGCTTCGCTGAAAAAATTCAGCTGTTGTTAGGCTCTCACAACGCGAAAGCATGCGGTTCTGTGCGACCGCCGCGGCGCGATCATCGTGGATAGTTGTGTGCTTGTACCTTTTTTTGCTTTGATTAGGATACTCGCTCCCAGCAGTGCACTCTCGGCAAGTGTCTTTCGCACAGCAGCACTACGCACAGGGTCACCTTTTACACGTGTAGCAAAGCTTTAGCAAAGCAAAGCTTTAGCAAAGCAGCCCACGTGGCAAAACATGAGCTGCAGCAGACGCCTCGCTGTTATGTCATTTGAGTTTGAATGTTTCAGTCTCTGTCTTACGGGCTTGAGCGACGCCCCTGTGGTCTTGCTTCTACAGCAGTCGGTACCAAACGCTATGCGTCAGTAATGGGACACGTAGCTCACTCCGGTGTGCTTTTACGTGGAAAGCGGTCACGTTGACCGGGCGCGGCGGGAGAAAGACCCAATCGAACCATTGAAGCCTGCGCACGGCCGATCATATTTTTTGTAGAGTGCGTGAATAAAAATCGTATTTAAAAAATGACATCACAGGACGTAGCCAGGGTATCCAGTCCTCGAGATTCTCTCGTGCTTGACTCCATGTCGATGCGCTGTTCCTCGCCATATTTAATTCCCCTGTGCGTGAACACCCTAAACTTGTTCAGTAAGTTAAAACGGTTCCTCAAGCTACGATCAAAATACGTGTTTTGTGCACATAAACTTCCTATGGTTTAGCCATGGGTCTATACGTCGGCATGTACGTATGTACGTGAAGTACGAGAGCTGCCGGTCATCGCCGATCATTCTTTAACGCGGTGAGAATGCGTAAATTTTTTCGCATCACCGCGTCTAGCTTGCAATCTGGCTGAAAGCTCCAACAGATGAAAACAAAGCAGCAGCATAAAACTAAGGCGTTTAAAAACTACAGAAATTATAGGCGCTTGGTCGTAGGAACGGTAGTTTGGCTGCCCCAGATAAAGCATCGTTATTTTCCCATAAGTTAATAAAAGCAAGGTGTAACGGTATAATTTAGAGTGCTGATATAAACTTCTTTCACTGCATGAGCAGAACACTCAGACGAAATGATTCCGCCAACGGTATCCCGGTGGCCCAGCGGGGGAGTTCCGTTTCGTTGGTTTCGGATCGCCTTGGCATGCGTGCCGCGCAGCCCACGTGGTTTTCGAGCCGGAGAGAGAGACGTGCGTTCTATTTCGCTGCTTACATGTAAACAAGAGAGGAGAACCTTCCCAGTCAATATGGTCGACTTCCGGCTTCACCGAGATTCCACAGAGAGTGACGTTCGGGCCCTTCCTCAATTTTTCCTTTTTCCTTGCTGCGTAGTCCCGTGTGTTTTCTAGACGCGCCTTACGAACTCTTGCGAAAGCACACCGGAAGTCTCTCGAAGGGAGGCGCAGGGCTTTCGCCCTAATATGTCTGAGAGAGAGAGTGAGAGAGAGAAAGGTTAAGTGAAAGGCAGGGAGGTTAACCTGAAGAAAATTTTCGGTTTGCTATCCTGCACTGGGGAAGGGGGAATAGAAAGGTAAGGATGGAAAGAAAGTGTGGAAAAGTACAAAAAAGAGAGAAAAAAATATTGAAAAAAAAGAGAAAATAAACGCGCGCACACACACGCACGCGCACACACACACACACACACACACACACACACACACACACACACACACACACACACACACACACACACACACACACACACACACACACACACACACACACACACACGCACGCACACACGCACACACGACACACGCACGCACGCACGCACGCACGCGCGCACGCGCACACGCGCACACACACACACGCGCACACACACACACACACACACACACACACACACACACACACACACACACACACACACACACACACACACACACACACACACACACACACACACACACACACACACACACACACACACACACACACACACACACACACACACACACTCACTCACTCTCGAGCACAGGAGTGTCATAGCCGTTTAGCGAGTCCAGTTGACCGCAGAAACTTCAGCAACGCCTTTGTCGCCTTCCGGTTGGAAGCTCGAACGTTCCGGCACACCAAAACTGATCGTTCGGAAAGTGGCTGGCCATCGAGACGTGCTAAGGTTGCTGAGAGCTGTTCTCTCTGGGAGCTGTAGTGCGGGCAATGACACAGGACGTGCGCAATGGTTTCCTCGCTACCACAGTGATCACAAGCAGCACTGTCAGCCATCCCGATTCGGTACGCAAAGCTGTTCGTGAATGACACCCCCTAGCCATAGACGACACAGGACTGCTATTTCGGATCGGGATAGTCCGAAAGGAATTTGAAGTTGATATGACGGATCTAGACGGTGAAGGCGGGTATGCAGGAAACCGGACGTGTTCCACATTGAATGCATTACATCACGCGGGATCGAGCGAATCTTGGATGCTGCATCAGTTCTTGATAGTGGAATGTCTTCTTTCACGCCTCTTTCGTAAGCATTAGAAGCTCCCAGAACCCAGTATACTGACTCCAGTGTTTGTCGAGTTTAATGCTAATGAGCCCATGCTATGTCCACTATGAGGCGCGATGCACATTCCTTCAGTGACAGGCACAGCCCTGTAGCAAAACATGAGATGCAGCAGACGCCTCGCTGTTATGTCATTTTGAGTTTGAATGTTTCAGTGTCTTTCTCATGGGCTTCAGCGACGCCCCTGTGGTCTTGCTACTACAGCAGTCGGTACCAAACGCTATGCGTCAGTAATGGGACAGTCGAAACAATTGTTCACAGTCAAGCTCAAATACATAAACGTACCTTCTAACATTTGGCGTAGTTGCAGCAGAGATTCTGCTTTCTTTTCAGCCGTCTCGCCGAGCTCAATCCTAGCAATTTCTTCGAGGTTCCGCTGCGGTTTTGCTTCAGTAGAGGGTCCCTCATCCGCCTTAGCCACTGGTGCTCTGGTGAACTGCAGCACAACATCAATAAAAATAAAAAATAATAATGATACTAATGCTGTTCTTTATGCCATCATTTCTCTCTCTGCATTGTTCTAAAGTAGCATAGCTATGTTACACACACACGCGCGCACACACACACACACACACCATAATCATCATCAACTGGAGCATCACCATCATTATCATGTCGTTTGATTTATTTCTTTAATC
>JALIZH010013120.1:0-32238 GCA_030522465.1 Rhipicephalus appendiculatus
CAGCGGTTGCCAACCTGTGATTTTTTCCATCATGTGGAATTAAGCACTGGGAATTTCGGTGTGGCTATTTATGCTTTTTTGTTTCTTTGCATACATTGCACTACGTGTGTAGCCATTCTAACTTTGACTTGATTTATTTTTTCTACAGCTTTAGACTTACTTGTAGCCTCACATTCCTCACGATTTGATTATGTCTATTTTCCTGCTTCTGCGTGAACCAGCATTTCGCCTTACGTTTGCAAATCAAATGAAGCGTCTTAACTCTTACGCAGGTACAGTTAAGAAACTCGACTTTCTGCTTTGTAGCTAGACCACAAAAATCACATGGCACCTCAAGTATTTACTAAAAATGTTTCGAAGGCGAACGCAGTTATCATCTCCTTATTAATAACCACCCCCCCTCTTCAAAAACGCTGTAAATCGTCTGTCGGAAATAGTAATGATTATCATCATGATCTGGCACGCACTGTTTACATCCTCTTCTTCATCTTCGTTCTCTTCTGCTTCGCTCCCAGAACACGTGTGCCTTTTTCTTTGGCATGGCCTGTGATAACCCTTATGGGTGAGAAAAGGAATAGAGAGAGGGAAAGAGAAAGAAAGAGAAAACGAAAAAGAGACGTGCACAGATAGAAAAAAATAGAAGAGAAAAATTCTTGGCGAAAAAAATTCTTAACGAAGCAGTAATCGAAGCCGCCTAGCCTCGATCCGAAGGCGAGCGTCCTGACCACTCGACTATCCAGGCACAATAGCAGAGCATAGTATAGCCTTGCGCAGTATAGGGTAGCGAGGGATTGGTAATGAGTGTTTGCGCCAGCGCAGCTAGTGAATAGGACATCGAACCGTCATTTACACGTACTTACTATACAATACTGATTAATAGTTTATACAACGAAGACTTAATTATTGCTAAGTGAAAGCTTGCAAAAGACATAATGACTGAAAGCGACCGAATTCGGCATCCCTTTGTGCGATTGTGGAACAACCAACTGGCCTCTTGTTTCGCCAGCGAAGTTCAATAGCACGCCGTTTGATATGTTTTTTATTCGTTTCCTGCATACGGCACGAAAGAAAGACGGCGTGGAACGAACCTGTAGGCTTAAACAAACAACTTGATCATTTATCATGGGGCGCCTGTCGAGTTAGATTATCATTTCGCTACAACCTCTTTAGTATAGATGAAAGCGTACGATTAGCTTACTAGAGCATGAATTCTGCGTGCCGATATCCAGAAAGATGGTTGAAAGGACTTTTATTTGAATTTAGAACTGTAGAAACGAAGGCATCATGACGATAACCATCATGACGATACCCATCAGCAAAAGGTCAGGAGGGAGCTGCCAAAGGCGTGACGTCAGAGACGTGTACGGCAAATATGATGACGTATTGATGGAATACAATCTACGAACCACCATGATTACTTGCAGAATGAAAGTGATGGAGTGTCCGATTCTGAGGAATCAAATACGAAATGGTTTTCCACGTCCCCTTTTCCGGGCCCAAGCAGACGATCATGGTCATATTTGTTCAACATTATTATTATTAAGAATTTTCTCTTCGAAACAATTCTACCATGAAAAGCGGCGGCAATATAGTCCCAACTGTTTCAATATATGAATCTTTATTCATAACTTTAAATGAGACAGTTTGAATAGATTTCAGAATCTGGACAAGAAACATTTGCAAAAAACCTGCAAGAGCCATCAAACGGGCTAGCAGTATATCTTATGAGTAAACTACAATGGGTGCAACTGTTCTGCAATAAAAGCCTTTTTTACTGGATTATGCTGCTTGTTTTTATTTGCAGAGTTCCAATATAAATTTGTTAAGCTCGGATAGAATCAGGAGATGGTGGAAATTGTTCATTGTCACGTGAATAAGGTAAGAGTAAGAAGTAATATGGCATAAGGGCAAAAATGTCCTCGAGTAACACAAACTAAAAACACAAAATGCAAGTTCTCTAACCAGGAGTTCGCTTCTGCACTAAATCTGAGAAAAAGAAGAAAACATACTTACACCTGAACTGTCAGCTTTTGAAGGAGGGGATCCCTGTCACTATAGAAAGTCGCCCTTCAAGAGAGCAGCATTTAGGGGAAGTTGGAAATACGTAACTTCATGCCGTCTGCGCAATAAAAAAGAGACGGACGATATAGAGTACACTCTTATCACGGTAACGTTTAGGACAGCATAAAACGGCAAGTAACTTATAGTTTATAGGTTACATGGCTGTTACAACAATTTTATCTTTGTGTTTTCTTCATTTACCTCTCACATAAAGGTTACATTGACAGAAGCATGCCATTTTAAAAGCTAAAGCACCGCAATAGGCATTGTAACCTCTAGATTGTAACTTATAAAAGCGCAGTGACTCATCCGTCAAGGGACCTACACTATGGAGTGGAAGTTTATTCGTCAATGTGTCAAATCGCGATCTTTCTTGTTCAAGGTTGGCTTTAGCAATTGAACAGTGGATAATGTGTAAACACAACGGGTATTAGGTAACAGCAGAAAAGAAAATAAGAGTAGCAGCGATATTAGATTGCGGGATACTGTTGCAAGTGATGGTGGGGTATGAATTAAAACTGCAGTTCAATAATGTGAGCCCACTTCACACGTAATTAAAGAAGTGGCATAAAATCCGAACAGACATGGGCACAACAACCCAAAAAATTATAACGATGCGATCGAAGAATAATTCCGTGGAGCGAGAAACATATGTTCCGAGACTCGCAATACAATTTATCCGAATTTTCTTGTCTTGTCGGTTTAGTTTTTTTTTTTTGTCGTTTTTTCTCGCGAAAGTTAACTGGCCGTAATGTGCAGCAAACGTCAGGTCACAGCATTGCTCCATACGCGCTTAACCGTCATCATTTTGCCAACACAAGAGAAAAAGATGCCGCTAAGTTCACAAAACAGCATGCGACGGCCGCTCCAGTGTGAGCGCATAGAGGGATGTGTGAGCTCGCGGGGATGGCGTGACTCACAAATGTGGCGTCTTACTGGCGCCGTTTCAACCAGTTTCAACCGCATCGAAGGAACGACGGCGTCATCTCTCTGAGGCTTTGCACAGCTTGAGGTGTATGCCGGAAGGGCATTCGAATGAGAGGCGGTTGGTGTGGTGTTTGAAGTCGCGCTTGTGCTGCTCTTTGTTTCATCGATTTAACCAGGTTTTACGCTCCTCGTTTTGATGACGTGCGTTGCCTAATGGTGTTTTGTACGTGAGTGACGCGTACCTGGTGACACAGTAAGCAAACACACTCGCAAACGCCCGATCCCCCGCAAATCAGCCACGAGGCAATGCAATGGGGATATGTTCAGTGCGCTGCGCGTCCGTTGCAACGAGCTGCATTGCCGATTCTTCGCCTGTCTGAGAGTGGCAATTATCGAACGTGTTGCATCCGTTGTTACCGTGGCCGAAGACAGCAGCCAATATGATCTACACGTAAGTAATGTTCTCTGTTCAGTGCATTATTTGCTTGTGTATGTGTGTTTACGTCACGTGCTTGCAAGAATTTACGCTCATGCTTACACTACTGTAAGAGGTGGACCATGTCAGAAAAATAACTGATGTCATGTTTTATGCAATGCATTGTTATTGGCAGAAGTCAGTTCGCGTTTGTCCTTACAAGGTGTGTGTTTGGGCGTATATTATCAAACATCCGACCAAGAACATTTGTTATCTTTCCAGTTTATCTGACAAGCATGAAGTACAGAAGTTTAGCCCTTCTTGCTGTCATCGTGTTGGTACCTTGAAATTGCTCGATGAAGCCTGCAATCACGGTGTGAAATATTGTTGCCAGCATCAACAAAGTGCCCCATATCAGCGCTCCCCAGAAGATATCTGAGTGCGCACTAACTTGCTCCTCTGGGTTTTTTGTCACCACTTGGTCGCAGGTAGATGATATCTGTGTGTGTGTATGTGTGTGTGTGTGTGTGGTTGAGGGGGGGAAGTGAATGAGTGTTTTCGCGTGCGTGTGTGTGTATGTGTGAGCGCGCGTTTGTGTGTGCGTGCGTGTGTGTGTATGTGCGTGTATGTGTGTGAGAGTGAGTGCGTCTGCGTGTGTGTGCATATTCGCGCAGGCATTCGTGTGTGTGTGTACGTGTGTGGATATGTCTGCGCGCGCGTTTGTGTTGGTGTGCGTGTGTGTGAGTGGATGAGTGTGTTTGCGTGTGTGTGTGTGTGTGTGTGTGTGTGTGTGTGTGTGTGTGTGTGCGCGTGCGTGCGTGCGTGCGTGCGTGCGAGTGAGCGAGCGAGTGAGTTTTCGAGTGCGTGTTTGTGTGCATGTGTGCAGGTGCTTGTGCGTGTGTGTACATGAGTGGGTGAGTGTGTTTGTGTGAGCGTGTGTATGTGTGCGCGCGCGTTTCTCTCTCTCTGTGCGTGCGAGCATGCGCGCGCGCGTGAGTGTGCGCGTTCAATTTTTGCTTTGGTCGGCTCAATGTTTCGGGTTTTCTGCCTTCACCATGTATCATCCCCACCAGACGGGCTTCCGTCAAACTTTTTCTGTGCGTTGATCTTGACTTGAAACCTTACCACAAATATATACCGTAGTCATCTTCGTTACATAGTAGCACTCATACAGATCGCAATGTACGGGTGTTCAAAATTAAGATGACTTGAATTCATGCCCACGCTTCCGCTACTGCAAGAGGTGGGTCGTGTCAGAAAAAATAAATTGTCAGTCTTCGACGCAATTAATTGTTATCGGCAGTACTTGCTCTGCGGCACTCGACTATACGTCGAACTGCGTCGCTATCTAAACGGGGCAACTGCAAAGGATATTTTACGCAAAAAACAATACGCTGTGGCTTAACTATATTTCAGATAGCATGAATGTCAGCAATCGTGCAAAGTAGGAGTCCGAAGGGGGACATGGTTGGTGTGGTTGGTATGTCTTTCGATGTTCTTGGTTCTGTGGCGATGTGAATCTGTTCTCTTACAATAAGGTAATTTTTGTTGTTGTTCTAGTTCTGTTCTGTGGTGAAAGCAACGGGCCATCGTGGTTAGAAAAGCTGAATCGGTATACATGTTATGTAACTGTCATAGCCGGAATGTTTGAAGGTACGTAAACAGCACAAATGTATTTTTTTTTTTGCCATATTCATTGTCTTGCGTTGGAACTGTTTACAGCATACATCCTTCCCAAGGCATGCTGCGAGGATCTCCAGGCAGCTGGAAACTTCCCGACGCCGATATGACGTACGTTCCGTGCAGCCCAGAATATGAACTGCCATGTGGAATATACTCCTTGAGGAAAACAATTAGGTACGAACATATTAAATCTCCACGTGAAATGCTAAGTATGGTCACTGAAAAACCTTGGTTCGCCGTGGTGGAGCAGTGGGTATGGTGCTGGGCTGCTGACCCGAAGGTCGCGGGTTCGATTCCGGCCGCAGCGGTCACATTTTCATGGCGGCGAAATGGTAGAGACCCGTGTACTCTGCGATATCAGTGCACGTTAAAGAACACCAGATGGTCAAAATTTTCGGAGCCCTCCACTACGGCGCCTCGCATAATCAAATCGTGGTTTTGGGACGTGAAACTTCAGATACTATTACGAAAAATGTTGATTTTACAATTTCTTTTTCTAATCACCTGGTGCCGTGTTTCTGCGACGAAACTGTCTCTTACATTATAGTTTGCTGACTCTTGTGCTAAACAGAAGCAAATTACATGTGGTATTAACGTGCTTTTTCCGTTCAGAATTTTTTGTTTTCGGATAAACGTATTGCACAGGATATTAGATTTTAGGAGCGCTTATGTATTGGTCAAGTGACACCCCCCTTCTTTTCTTTTTTTTTTTTTTTTTTTTTTTTTTTTTTTTTTTGGGGGGGGGGGGGGGGGGGTTAGTATATATCTTACATTGCATGTTATCAGCAGTTGTGCGCAGTGTGGCAGTAACCGTTGCCATAGTGTAAAACAACTGTACTCTTCTTTAGGATCCACTGTCCAGCGAGGAGATTGCGGAATCAGCAACTGATATATTGTCTGAAGAAACATGATTGTGCATGCATCAAGAGAAGGTTTTACTGCAGGTCCTGACCACCTGCTTCTGTAAATTTTTGCTGACCACAGGTGAAGGCAAGGAGAAACGCTTTGAATACCGGTGGCCTTCTATCAGCTAGGCAATCCCTGAACCAATATTGAAAAAGTAATCAATAAACTTATGTGTATTGATGACTATCACGCAACTTTGATGCCTTTTGCTTTGAAGGTATGTATGAAAGCAATAAAGTATGCATTCTTTTAGAATGGTTCACGTTTTTTTTCTCCTACAACTCCTTATGCACACCAATTTTTGTACAATGCTTGATTTGGTCTTCTTTTTAAATTTTTCTTTAACAGTACCTTTCGTTTAGGTACATGGTCTTGTACGCCTTCACAAGCTGTGTTCTACAGCACATGCTCAGGAAACTCGAACAATGCCCCTACATTGCAAAAGTTGTTATCACTATCAATTTCGTGTTTTGCACCCACGCAAAAAAAAAAAAAAAAAAACTGACATGTTTAAGAAAATGCAATTACGTGTGATATTGTGGGCAAAGGCTTCCCTTTTTCAAACTGTGCCACAGATGCCTGTTGAACCATTAAAAAGCATATCACCTGAACAAAATAAAGAAAGTGCATTTGGGTCACAGCAAAGGAGGAGTTGCACGTGTATTGTTATATATGCTGCACGTATGTGTTAATGGTTAGAGTGAGTTAGTAGCATTACAGAAATGCAAACATTCCACGCACAGCCCTAGCGACAAAAGTAAAGGACTGAAAATCACCCTCTTTTTGGCTGCCTTCTGGGTTTCATCGTCCTGCTTATGCGCAACGTGCCAGCAGGCATGATATGCCGCACACATGAGTAAACTTAAGGAGAAGCACGATTCTGATCACACGTTATTTGCAGGGGGCTCCATTCAGTGTAACCGCTCTACCTATGCTCCACCAACCCAGGTGTCGTCAAACAAAGGGTATGTGCCTCTTTTTTTCTTCCAATCTTCTTTCTTCGACACATTCCGGAACAGTTGCTCCGCGCATGATCGGCCCAGCCAAGTGTCGCCTAGCAAAAGAAGCGTGCGCACGCCTAATCTTTCGTACTTTCTTCTGCGCCTTTATTATGCTGTGTGCACATATGTACACAGAGTGACGAGAACGTTCACGGAGCATGTCATGTGGGCTGCACCTTTCTGAATACACACGCTGGAGCTTTGGAATAATTCTGGGACATGTCTGTTAGAGCAAGACAGTTGCGGTGTCTTTGGCCTAGAGATGTACGTTTTCTTCATCCCACGAAAAAACAGAAAACAATGTCCTTTGGAGTTCGCTTAGAGCTCGCATGCATCATAACGTCACACCTTCCACCACAAGCATCGAGTCGTTCAAATGGGATCTGCCCATAAACGAGCAGTTAAGAAGATCAGGTGATTGACAGATATTCTTAATTATGAGTTGTGCCATGTGTGTCAGACAAGTATCCTCTCTTGATCCAATTACGTAAAAAGATTAAGCATTACAATTTGCATGTAGACGGCTAATAAAATCGCTCAAGGAATTGCGGAAAAAAAACACGAGGCACGCGCAGCAAGAAGTCCGAAAGAGTGGAAAGCCGTGCTTCCGTTGCTGCGGCACACCTGGCTGATCAATGCATGCGATGAGATTACCTCCCGGAATGCGTCGAAGAAAGAAGAGCGAAGGAAAGAAGAGGCGCAGAGCGGTGGCCGTATAAAATCTCCTGTAAGCCGTTTTGTGTGAACAGTACACTGTGTACTGTGCAACGTAACCTCTATTTTTACGTGAGAACGCTCGATATTGTGAACCGGTGCTAAAGGTTATTTCTGTGACGTCTGTCTTAAAAGTAAGTTTGTGCATTTTTAATAAAGGTTAATTTTGCAAAGGTTACTAGATAACTTTTATTTTATAAGTACACAAATTTGTGAAATTGTGCACCTTTAGTAAACGTTACCGTGCTTAGAGTGTACGACACATCCAGAGCAACCAGCTGTGCCCATAGTGTGTCTTCTTCTCTCTTGCCCGCGTACTTTTGTTGCGCAGATGTATTGAAGACACGTGTCCACTTAATTTCTTCAAGAAGAGAACCCAGATAAACGCGGACAAAAGAGGGACGATACACATAACGCTTCGCTCACACCTCAAGGTTTATCGACAAAAAAAAAACAACTTGAATTTACATGAAAAAACTGCGCATGCAAAGTAAAGTCAACTTCAGAACTTTGTTTAGGTTGTACGTACATAAGTAAAAATAAATTATTTTTGTGCAACATTTTTTCAGGGTTGGCTACGTCAAGACCGACACAAGAATCACTAAACTTACGAATATATAAACGTTTTATACTTCTGGCATGGACTGGTCGTAATGTTTAGACAAAACAATGGTGTTAGAAAAAACCGAGTATACAAACGCATGAGCCGCAGTGGGGATGCCAAAAGGTAAAGTGAAACCTCCTGTAATGAGAGACAGTGTTCGCGCAGTCGTTCAACGCAGCGTCCAGTTTGTCCAATATAAGACAGAACGCAGGTCGATGGGAAGGGATTCGATGAATGCGGCGCATCTCGGTTGTAGTTTCTAAAAACAGAAATCACCCGGTAATCACTGCGTTATTTAAAATTCTGCCAAAAAGAAAGAACCAACTCTGTGATTAAGTACTCTCCTGTTCTGCGAGACTTAATAAAGATGCTAGCGTGTACATAAACAAAAAAGGAGGCGTGCTAGAAATGATTCTATGATTTGAACTGGCCGATGATAAAATGAACACGTAAACCCATGTACGGCCATTGAATTCAAAATGGGGTCATTCTCAAGAAAAGGAAAGAAAATACACACTGGAAGAGGTTTCAACGAAGGAACTAAGATCTGTTCTCGTTGAATAGGTTATCGTGTAACTAAAACATACTATTGATAAAGCAGTCATGAGCCAGAGAAAACCTTGGAAAATCTCGACCGATTTCTGGGACGTCGCAGGTACCCACCCCCCTCCACCAGACGACTGTGTCCATGCGGTCGCATTGCAACAACGAGAAGACAAACGCTTACTGCTGCTGCTTCGAAAATGCGGGGCACTCCCGTAGGGGATTCAAAATGAACGGCCGCGCTGTTCTTCTGGTGAACCCTGCCTCGGCTGCAGCAAGCCTTACAGACGCACGTGTGAGAAGAAAGCGGGTCATGGAGTCGTTGTACGGGTGTCCTGCGATGCGCTTCGTCTATATTTTGCGTAACGATGACGTTCCTCACAAAACCAGAAAGGACGCTTGAGGTTCTCCTTTACAGGTTAGGACGCGATAGCGTAATCGGACCCTGTGCGCATCACCTTCTCAATGGCTAGCCTGCCTTCGCTTCTCGGTGGGCACTTCAACCACGACGCAACGAAAGGAACGTCTGTGCGCGCAACATTAGACAGATTTAGTTGGGCATCCGCAGCAGCTCTGCGGACGCAGCGTGCCATTGCGAATGGCTAGCAGCTCGCGTCCGCAGAGCTGCTGCGGACACCCTACTAAAACTGTCTATTGACAGTTTTAGACTATCCTACAATACCTAATGTAGGAAAGAAATGTAAAATTAAGGGCTCGTTTACTCTGTTAAACACAATATTAATGAAAACTAACCGACAATGATGGCAAGGCAAGTATAGGGGATTTTATTAGAAGTAATTGTAATGTAAATGTGAAGAAAGAAAAGTGGACGAAAAGGTAACTTGCCACCAGCAGGGACCGAACCTGCGACCTTCGAATAACGCGTCCGATGCTCTACCACTGAGCTACGGTGGCGGTCATCCCTCCGTCCACTTTACAGGGTATATATGCGCATTTTAAACGTGGGAGCGTCAGTCAGCGCCACCTGTTTCCATTACGGCAAGTGTGGAACACTCTTTTTTGCTTGTTGGCGTCACGTAACACGTAGCAAGCATAGTTGTCAAGTACCCTCTACTCCCTAATTCTTTCTTTTACGAGTCGGTGAAGTACCAAATACGTGTCCGTAAAGCGTCAGGCACATCTGCACACCTGCATGCTTCGTTGCCGCTGTTACCACTAATCATGACTAATTATGCCTAAGCGATTTCTGATGGGTGGGCCTTAATACACCCACGCATTGCGCGATTAACGTTTTGATGCCTGGTGTGGTTGTACGCTTCTGCCACCCGGTATACATGAGTTAAGTATAGGCTCGTCCCACTGTATGGCATACATGTGTTGTTTTTTTTTTCGAAGCAGCTTCAAGCAATGGCATGACTCTCTGGTAGAACACCTTCTTGCCACGCACAAGGCCTGGGTTCGATTCTCTTTCGAACCGAATATATTTGGTAATATTTATTTGCTTCTTTTTGGAATTTACAATCACGGACAACGCTGATTTATCGCTCACAACCAACGATGTCCCCGCCAACTTCGACGCCGCCACCGACACCGGAATTGATGTAAAAAGAGCTTTTTACGCTGTCGCGTTAATACCGAGCACAGCTCTCGCTGGGTTTTAAATGCCAAGCATTTCTTAGAAAACTTCGGCGACTTTGAGCGTATCTATCTATCTATCTATCTACTATCTATCTATCTATCTATCTATCTATCTATCTATCTATCTATCTATCTATCTATCTATCTATCTATCTATCTGTCTGTCTGTCTGTCTGTCTGTCTGTCTGTCTGTCTGTCTGTCTAGCCGCCTATGCTTTCCTGGCCGTATAGTTAATGGGATTTATACCTAAACTGGTATGGCATGACATGACTGTATTACAAACATGAATGACTGGTGATATGAAAATCACGACTAACTTGTCATGAAAATTATGATTTGCGTACCACGGACATAGTGTTCATAAGGCCGTTTTCTTACCTTGATATATCTAAAAAATTGAAGGACACTTTGTACATTCCAAAGTGTGTTCGGCGAAAGCTTGTGGCCATTCGACTGACTATGCCATGTCTTTTTTCCTTTGTCGGATGAACGGACGGATGGACGGACACGGACGGACAAACGGATGGACGGACATGAACGGACGGACGGACAGAGAGACACACGGACGGACGGACGGTCGGACAGACGGACACACGGACGGACGAACGGAGGGACACGGGACGGACCGACACAGATTATTTATTTATTTATTATTTATTTATTTATACAGTACTGCTAGCCTCTAGCTGAGGCTGTAAGCAGGAGTGGCAGTAAAAAAGTACAAAAATGAAGTAAACAAATCAAGATACAACAATCGTGTCACAAGAACAAGAAAAAAAAGAAAGAAAGAGCGCTCCAGAAGAGCGCTCTTTCTCTTTTTGACGGCTGGACGGACCGACACAGACTGACGGATGGACGGACGGTCGGACAGATGGACACACAGAGGGACGGACGGACAGACGGACACGGACGGACGGACGGATGGACGGACGGACGTGAGCGTGAGACATTAAATGCTTTCGCCTTAAAAACTGGTACGATGAGACATTCGTGCATGACCGGCATAAATGACAGGATATGAAAATCATGACGTGCATATCATGTACAACATGATTTACATATCACGCTCATGATGCGCTGACGGCCGTTTCGCTAGCTTGATATATACACCAAATTTGGTTTTGAGTGACGTAACTGTACGACGAGCATAAATGACAAGTGGTAAAATGGAAATGATGACATGTCATGTGCAACATGACTTGCGTGCCACACTCATGGCACTCTCGTGGCCGTTTCGCTAGCTCGATGTTGTCACGTGGTCGTGACGTCGACGAAGGCAACAATCAGCGGGTCAAAGAAGAAACTGTTTATTTGGCCGAACTTGTGGCCGTGAAACGTAAAGTCAGATTACAGCTATGCACACTGGCACAGATAGCGGCGAACAGAGCGTCGGCCGTCGATCAACTGACGAGCAGTGAAGTGCGTCGGCATTTATACGTGTGGCATCGAATATTCCAGCCTTATCATGGCCGTCGCGCAAGCTCTGGAATAAGCTCGAGTGTTCGCGTCTTGCGTGCAATCTTAACAAAACGATCTACAATAATCGGGAAGCTTCTCGAATAAAGAGGAGCGGTTTGCGCTGAGCATTGTGACAGTCTTTGTGGGCGAAAACCGAATACAGCTACTGTGAAAATTAGAAACGCGCGTGGCAATGCCCCCCTCTGAAAAAGCATCGTCCCGATGCTTAAAACAGAACACGGGGGAGAAATGCATGCAACAATAAATAAATCAAGAAAGCACAATAAACAATAAGCACAAGCAAGAAAGTCCAATGAAAAAAGTAGAGTCCTCAGGTTCACTAACGCGCGTAAAACGGCTTGAGGCGCACGACATGGACGACTTCAGGTCGCGCACGGCGCCGTTGAGAGTTCGTAATGCCGTCGGGGACAACCTCGTAGTCGAGTGTGCCGAGACGTCTAAGTACCCTGTACGGTCCGAAGTACCGTCGCAGAAGTTTTTCACTTAGTCCACGTCGGCGTATCGGCGTCCACACCCAAACACGATCGCCGGGCTGGTATTCCACGAAGCGTCGTCGAAGATTGTAGCGGCGGCTATCGGTCGTCTGTTGACTCTTGATGCGGAGGCGGGCTAGTTGTCGGGCTTCTTCGGCGTGCTGTAGGTAGGCGGTGACGTCGATGTTTGCTTCGTCGGTGACGTTTGGCAACATGGCGTCGAGCGTCGTTGCCGGACTCCGTCCGTATACCAACTTGTATGGCGCCATCTGCGTCGTTTCTTGTATGGCCGTGTTGTACGCGAAGGTCACGTACGGGAGGATGGCGTCCCACGTCTTGTGTTCGACATCGACGTACATCGCCAGCATGTCGTCCATGGTCTTATTAAGACGCTCGGTCAGGCCGTTGGTCTGTGGGTGGTACGCGGTGGTCCGGCGGTGGCTTGTGTGGCTGTGTCCCAAGATCGCCTGAGTTAGGTCAGCCGTAAACGCCGTACCTCTGTCGGTGATGAGAACCTCTGGGGCGCCGTGTCGAAGGACGATTTTCTCAACGAAGAACTTGGCTACCTCGGCGGCACTGCCTTTAGGCAGGGCCTTCGTTTCGGCGTAGCTGGTGAGGTAGTCCGGTAGCCACGACGATCCATTTATTTCCGCAAGTTGACGTTGGGAACGGCCCCAGGAGGTCCATCCCGATCTGCTGGAACGGTCGTCGAGAAGGCTCGATCGGCTGAAGGAAGCCGGCTGGTCTTGTGGGTGGTGTCTTCCGTCGCTGACAGTCTCTGCACGTCCTTACGTAGCGAGCGACGTCGGCGGCAAGGCATGGCCAGTAGTACTTGTCCTGTACTCTGGCGAGCGTGCGGGAAAGTCCGAGGTGTCCAGCCGTCGGGTCGTCGTGTAGAGCCTGCAGGACTTCTGGTCGCAAGGCTGAGGGCACTATGAGACGGTAGTTGGCTCGAAGTGGCGAGAAATTCTTCTTTAGGAGAATGCCGTTTCGCAAGAAAAAACGACGCGAGTCCTCGCTTGAATGCCTTTGGAACAATGGCGGTCTTGCCTTCGAGGTAGTCCACAAGGACCCTGAGTTCCCGGTCGGCTCGCTGTCGTTCGGCGAAGTCGTCGGCACTTATGGTTCCCAAGAAGAAGTCATCATCCTGGTCATCCTGCGGCGGCGGGTCGACGGGGGCGCGAGACAAGCAGTCGGCGTCAGAGTGTTTTCGTCCGGACTTGTAAACGACGGTAACGTCGAATTCTTGAAGTCTCAGACTCCATCTTGCGAGACGACCTGAAGGGCCCTTCAGGTTAGCTAGCCAACACAAGGCGTGGTGGTCGCTCACAACTTTGAAAGGCCTGCCGTAGAGGTAGGGGCGAAACTGACGTTGCCCAGATGATGGCAAGGCACTCCTTTTCGTTGTGGAATAGTTGGCTTCTGCCTTGGATAGCGACCGGCTAGCATAACTGATAACCCCTTTCCACGCCGGCATTTCTCTGGACAAGAACGGCGCCGAGTCCTACGCTAGCTTGCGTCGGTGTGGATTTCCGTGTCGGCGTGTTCGTCGAAATGCGCAAGTACTGGAGGCGTCTGCACGCGTCGTTTCAATTCTTGAAATGCTTCGACTTGCGCCGTTTCCCACTTGAATTCCACGTCGTTTTTTGTGAGCTGAGTTAGTGGCTCGGCGATGCGTGAAAAATTCCTTGACGAAGCGTCTATAATAGGCGCACAAGCCGAGAAATCGGCGTACGGCCTTCTTGTCGGTGGGCGGCGGGAAGGCAGCGATGGCAGCTGTTTTCCGTGGGTCGGGGGCGAACTCCAGACTTGCTGATGACGTGACCCAAGAAAAGAAGTTCCTCGTATGCGAAGCGGCACTTTTCTGGCTTCAGGGTGAGTCCGGAGGCTCGCATTGCTTGAAGCACAGCTTCAAGGCGCCGGAGATGTTCGTCGAAGTTCGAAGAAAACACAAACGACGTCGTCCAAGTACACAAGGCAGGTTCGCTGCCACTAAGCCGGCGAGTACAGTGTCCATAACACGTTGGAACGTCGCAGGTGCCGAGCAAAGACCGAAGGGCACGACCTTGAACTCGAAGAGGCCGTCTGGTGATAAAGGCAGTCTTCTCGGTCTCTCTCGTCGACTTCGATTTGCCAATACTCGGTCTTGAGGTCCATCGACGAAAAGTACATCGCGTTGTGGAGTCGATCCAGGGCGTCGTCCATGCGTGGGAGAGGATACACGTCCTTCTTCGTGATTTTGTTCAGGCGACGATAATCGACGCAGAAGCGTAGGGTTCCGTACTTCTTCACTAAGACCACGGGTGACGCCCATGGACTCTTGGACGGCTGAATGATGTCGTCGCGTAGCATTTCGTCGACCTGTTTCTTAACGGCTTCACGTTCACGTGTGGAAACTCGATACGGGCTTTGGCGGATTGGGCGGGCGCTTTCTTCTGTTATAATGAGATGCTTTAGCAAGTGGAGTCTGTCGGATCCTTGACGACGACGAGAAGCAGTCCCTGAATTGCAGGAGCAGGGCTTCAAGCTGGCATTGCTTGTTCTTCGGAAGGCTCGGATTCACGTCGAAAACTGGTTGGGGACCTCGTTTCCTCGAAGCAGGTTCCGTGGCGTCGCTGAGGGTGAAAGCGCGTTGCTGGCGTCTACGAATTCATTCATGAAGGCGACCGTCGTACCAATGTTGAGGTGCCTGTATTCGTGGCTGAAATTTGTAAGCATTACTTTAGCTTTGCCATCATGCAGCTCGGCGATGCCTCTTGCGACGCAAATCTGACGGTTAAGAAGCAGGTGCTGGTCGCCCTCGATGACGCCTTCCAAGTCTATCGGTTCTTCGCTGCCGACCGAAATGATGACGCTGGAGAAAGGCGGAATGGTGACGTGCTCATCTATCAAATTTAAAGCATGGGTCGCCGGCGTCGTGTGGGGGCGGCAATGCGTTTTCTGAGGTTAGGGTTATTGACTCAGACCTCAGGTCGATCACGCCGCCATGTTGACTTAGGAAGTCCATCCCGATTATCACATCCCTGGAGCAGTGTTGTAGGATTAGAAAACTGGCGGGATAAGTCCGGTTATTGATGGTGACCCTTGCTGTGCAAACACCGGCCGGCGTTATTAGATGACCGCCAGCGGTCCGATTTCAGGGCCTTGCCAAGCAGTCTTCACTTTCTTCAGCTTCGTCGCAAAAGGCCCACTGACGACGGAATAGTCGGCTCCAGTGTCGACGAGAGCGGTGACGTTGTGGCCGTCGAATATTACGTCGAGGTCGCTGGTTCGTCGTCGTGCGTTGCGGTTGGGTCGCGGCATCGGGTCACGGCTGCGTCGATTTGTTGCGCTGCTTCGTTGTTGCGTCGTCACGTCTTCGTCGGTCCGCGACGTTTCGCCGGCAGGGCTTCGTCTGCTTCGCGTCGTGTTCTGCAGGTTTCGTCGCGTTGTCGTCGTCGGCGGCTGCGGAGGATTCTTCGGCATTTCGTCGTACAGCAACCGCACCTCCATAGGTTGCTGCCCTGAGTTTTCCGGGTAAGGGCAGGAGATCGGCCCCGGTTTGGGCCAGTGTACCGTCTGCGGTGACATGTAGCGGCCGGGCGACGGCGAGCGGGAAGGTCGTCGTGGTGTCTACTGTGTTCCGGTGATGTAGTCGTCGATGTCGCGAGGCCGTTCACCTGGCTACGGACGCGGCGCGTTGACGGCGAATCCGCGCAGCCCCATCTGTCGGTACTGGCAGCGGCGGTACGTGTGGCCGGCCTCCCCGCAGTGGTAGCAGAGCGGGCGGTTATCAGGGGGCGCGCCAAACGTCGGTCTTCCTCGGAGCGTAGTGCTGGCCGGCGGGTGGACGGGTATGGCGTCGGTGGTGGTGGCGGCGCTGTCTGGCGGCGGAAATGCGGCGGTGCGACCTCTTGACGTGGGCGTGGAGCGGGAGCGTAGCGTCGGGCTGCAGCTGCGTAGCTCATGGCTTGCGGCTGGGGCCGTGGCGGTTCAGAGGTGCCCATCGACTGCTGGATTTCCTCTCGAACGATCTCTGCGATGGAGTCCACTTGCGGCTGCGGTGAGGGTAACAGCTTGCGCAGTTCCTCCCGCACGATCGCTCGGATCGTTTCGCGCAAGTCGTCGAGAGCATAAACGGCTGGGCTGTCTTGACTCGCTGGGCGATTGTACTGGCGGGTTCGCATTTCCAGCGTCTTCTCGATCGCTGTTGCTTCCGACAGGAATTCCTGGACGGTCGTCGGTGGTTCCGCATCAGCCCAGCGAATAGTTCTTGCTTGACCCTCGCATGAGCAAACGGACCCCTTCTTCTCCTCGGGCATGTCGGGGTCAGCATGCCGGAACAGCCGCGTCATTTCTTCGACGAAGATCGCCACTTTCTCATTTGGTAGTTGCACCCGTGTCTCCAGCGAAGAAGCGGCCCTTTCCTTGCGGGCGACGCTCGTGAACGTGCCCAAGAATGCGTCGCGGAAGAGATCCCAGGTTTGAAGCGCTGACTCGCGGTTCTCAAACCAGGTTCTTGCCGCGTTTTCCAAGTAGAAGTAGACGCGACGTAGCTTCTCTTCCGTGTCCCAGTGGTTGAGGCTGGCCACTCGGTCGTACGTCTCCAGCCACGTCTCCGGGTCTTCAAAAGGTGATCCACGGAAAGTCGGTGGCTCCCTTTGGCTGCTGCATCACGACCGTTCCGGGAGTTGGTGCAGTGGCTGCCATAGTTGTCGCAGTAGTGGTCGTGGCCTTGGACTTTCGAGTCTTATCCGGTAGGGGCCCGAACTCTGGAGGTAGCCTCCCTTGTTCGCCTGCGGCTGGCCTCGCTGCTCAGCGTTGGCGTCGATGTCCTTTTCACGGAGTGGGCTTGGCTCACGGCTGGAGGGGGGCGTTCGGTACATGGACCGGGAAGCACCTCCACCAGATGTCACGTGGTCGTGACGTCGACGAAGGCAACAATCAGCGGGTCAAAGAAGAAACTGTTTATTTGGCCGAACTTGTGGCCGTGAAACGTAAAGTCAGATTACAGCTATGCACACTGGCACAGATAGCGGCGAACAGAGCGTCGGCCGTCGATCAACTGAGGAGCAGTGAAGTGCGTCGGCATTTATACGTGTGGCATCGAATGCTCCAGCCTTATCACTGGCCGTCGCGCAAGCTCTGGAATAAGCTCGAGTGTTCGCGTCTTGCGTGCAATCTTAACAAAACGATCTACAATAATCGGGAAGCTTCTCGAATAAAGAGGCGCGGTTTGCGCTGAGCATTGCTGACAGTCTTTGTGGGCGAAAACCGAATACAGCTACTGTGAAAATTAGAAACGCGCGTGGCAATATACACCAAAATTTGTATTGCTTGATGTGACTGTATGAGGAACATAAATGACAAGTGGTAGTATGGATAGCATGATATATGATGTGCAACATGAGTTGCATCCCACCACGTTCATGGCATGGTCGCGGCAGCTTCGCTAGCTTGATATACACCAAATTTGGTTTTGAGTGACGTGACTGTACGACGAGCATAAATGACAAGTGGTAATATGGAAATGATGACATTTCATGTGCAACATGACTTACATGCCACACTCATGGCACTTCCGTGGCCGTTTCGCTACACAGCAAACGGGTTTGAGCCTTTTTGGGAGTTTTGGGGCCCGGCTCTTAACTTGCATCCTAAAGGTACTACGGAAAACCCCCTACCAAAGGAGGTTTTAGGGGGTACGCAGGACAAGATGGCGGTGCCTGTTGAAGCGACAGCCGTCCACTTCGAATCTTTCTAGCCGTCGGCCTGCATTATTAAACTCATTCACTCCCAAATAATGCTGGTATTTGATTTAGATTTGAGTAATGAGGCTTCGCTAAGCGTATACTGCCGATAAAACAGCTCCCGTTTTCGAGATACGCAGTCGATTTGCGGTGCAGAAGGCTTAGCAAGGTTTGTTTACAAAGTAAACGGAGTCAAAAGAGGGAAACGAGGGAGATAACTTTGGTGTTTTTATTTAAGTCATTTCGGGGGCTTGAACGAAGCGCATTGGAAGTTTTTCTGTTTCTCTCGAGAGCCTTTAAAACCCCCCTTTATACGCGGCCCTGAGAGAGAGCGCGAAAAAAAAAAGTATTTCAGGCACTATATTAGCGTTTTAGAGGCATTTCTTGCAACTATTCATCACTGGAACATATTAGGAAAATGGACATTAATGTATTCATGCACATACATGAAATATGCATACAAGTACGCACGACACAGGAATCGAACTCGCGACCACACGCACTGAAAGCAAACATCATATCCATTACACCACAGCGCCACCAATAGCTTGCGTAGTTTTTCACGGGGGTATATATATCTACAAAGCGGCTACTAACCCGTCGGCGACACCTCAAACTTTTGTTCTCGTAGCATCGGCATGTGTTCGCGCTTTCGCACGGCCAGTACATAAACTCAGGGGCGTCACGAAGGCCAAGGTAAACACCTTCAGCTTCGAACTATTCGGTTCGTTGTGTCGTGCCGCTAGAAAAATTGTAAACGTGTGCCCTCTTGAGTAGTTCGACACTGTTTCACTAGCCCGAAATTCGTGGATACCAGCGTGACAAAAGGTATCCTCAGATGGCCGAACATATGTGCATTCCATGGGCGTATGATGTGGAGCTATTTTCGTTGTTTCTGCCGCGAGCTGCACGCGTCCCATGGCAGCGGCGTGTTCCGAGCTATACGAGACCGCCTGTGTTCCATTGATGGGGGTCTGTGCCTCCTGCCGCACGGAAGCCCTCAGGAGACGAGGACGAAACACTGAGCAACACATCTTTATCATTTCAAAACTCTGCCGCGACTGACTGTCAGCGGCTCCCCCTAAGCGCGAGCGTGCCTGTGTCCATCGTTCTCGTCATCCACCGGCGCGCTCACCGCTACGACTCCCGTAGCATATAAAAGTTACTCACGCAGATGCCCACAAGCGTGCGCAGGGTGCCTCTTTAGGTGGAAGGGGGAGGGGACGAAGGCTCGTCGCTGCGCCCACCCTCCCTATTAAGTCAATGCACGGGGCAGAACCCCCCCCCCCCCCCTCCCCCGTGTGCACGCCTATGCAGATGCCCGAGTTACAAGGACATTGTAACGCGCCTACACTAAGTGCATTTATTGCGCGCGTACTCGCGAGCCAAACAAACGGAGGTGCAGCAGCAGCGCCTTCAGAGTAGCTGAACGATAATCTATTCGCAACTCGCACTTTCGCGGGGCACACAGTGATTCTCTAACTCAAATTCAGTATTTAGTCGCTTTCACACTCGAAGACTACCTACAATCTTACTACCTACAATCTTAATAATTAACCTTCATTGTTAAACATCACACAAATGCATTAAAGCGAATGCATAAGCATGCCCCAATGTCAAGTACAACCACCACAAATTAGCGATGACAGGTCTCCCGTTAAATAAAAAGTTAATGCACATGCACTTCGCCCTTGTGAAAGTCCATGTGTATGTGGCACTCCTCTTGCACAGATGATGTAGCAAGAATAAAAATGTAGTATTGCCGTCTTCTTCAACGAAACAGCTGGGATAAGAATGATAAGAAAAAACAGTGTTCGCAATATTTTATTGGAATCAAAACAGTAGCAGTTCTCATGTCAGTGTAAGCATATGTATATTTCCATCTTCTTGCACAGAACCTACAATCTAATACAAAACACTAAGAACGTATACAGTACAGCCCAAGCACTATATATAATTCACAACAGTAAAGCAACATGAAAGTAGTGTGGCAAATCTCATCATAATGCACACTGGCATGTGCACTTCACAGTGCTAGTATGTAAACACAATCCAGAGAAATGGGATCTACAAGGAACTTGGTGTCAGCCTGCACATGAAGGCAACTAAGTACAATAAGGCTAGCATTACTTTTAAGAAATATGCAACCATGCAGGGAGGCATGTTGTAGATTTTAATTGAATTAGTTTGCCCTATGGCATCAAAACATGTCACACATCATCATACAGTCATGTTTTCTGCAGAAAAGTCCAAAATAGACCTGTGGTGTTGATTGTAGATCCACTTACCACAATTTGTAAAGGCGTTCAGCCATGCCAGCAAAATGACAACATTGCATTCATATATGGCTGGACATACTTACTCACAAATATCTGAAAATGAACGCAGTTTTCTAGAAATATACTTGGGAATTGGTCGCCATTATCACACAACTGCAATATACCAATACTTCTATTATACATAATTACTACAGCTATGTTTACAATATTCCCATGCCAGCCACTGTCGTCTGCAACCTAAAAAGTTCATCTTTAATTCCTCACTTCATGGCTTGCACATAATTACCACATTGAAAGTTAATACCACTACCATGGCTGCAAAGTCAACTTGAAATTAGGCAATCGCATGCCTAAAATTTCAAATTTCCTACAAGTAGTGGCTGGTGGCTTGGCATATTGGATCCTAGGGCTTGCTATGCCATGTGGTTGAATAGAATTTGACCACGAATCTATAGAGCCTGTAAAGCAGTCAGCAATTGAGTTCATAGTTAAAGTGTGAAAACAAAACAGCAACACACATACAAATAGAAATGAAGGGAACAGGACAACGCAGTACTAGCAACTGAAATTTAACGTGTATGGTGTTTTTAGTCACGTTCATACTCATTCTGTGAGTGCATGGTTCTTTATTTTTTAATTTTTTTCGCACTAAGTGTGTATAGCTTTCTGTGGTTTGCATTACACTTCAGGTCCTCGTTAGTGTAGAGTGAGGCACAGGGGAGTGTTCCCACAATACAGCGTCTTGTACACAAACAAGTGGGTAAGCAACTCTTGCAGCTTTGCCAGAAATGTCTTCCTGAAAATAATAGAAAAGAAGTCCATTTAGCTTTCCATATCCAGAAATATGAATGTCTTGGTAAAGACTAACACTTGACTATACTATTGCAGACCTTTAAACAGAACACGAAACAAATGCAATAGTGAGATGCTGCTAAGTAGTTTCTTGTGAACTTTTCACTTAAAGTACAGAGCGCAAAAAGTACACAACTGTAATGAAATGCGAAACAGCACCAGAAGTGTACTTTTGTCCTGTGTACCATCATTCGAGTAGTTCTAGCTGTCAGTGAAGTTAGCATTGTAGTGTAAAGGGGTGCAAATTTTAGTACGATTAACCTTGGAGTTAAACGCATAATTGAGGTGTAACTGCTTGAGGGCCACGTACTTACCTTTAGGTGCATGTTAAAGAGCCCCAGGCAGTCTAACTTTCCGAAGCCCTCCACTACGGCGTCTCTCATAATCGTATGGTGGTTTTGGGACGTTACGCACCAACAGTTATTGTCACTTACAACACATGGAACACTAGCTTCTTCATCAACCACAGCTGTTCTGTTTAGGACTAAAGATTGGGCGACTTGGTATTGATTCATGACAAAATTAAACAGTGCACCTGTAATGACGACAATAGAAGACGTGGACAAAGTACCAGCCTGTTTACCTTGTCAGAAATTGTGTCAACAGTCAGAATACTGTGTGCTGATCATAAACACTATGGCAACAAAAAGTAAAATAAAATAACCAGAGGGAAGGAACAAGGTGATTCAACAACGAGGTTCAACAGATTCAACTGACTTATATCAATGTGATTAAATTAGCCTTGCACAAGTGACACATCTCCTAAATTCCATTAATATGCACATGTAACCTTGGCAAGTTCTAGTGCTGATATGTGACTAATGAAGTGACCATACCATAAAATGCATGTGCTTCAGCAAACACACTGTAACTAAGCACATGTCTTACACATCATATGACCATCATAATGTGTCATTAACATGACTTATTCGTTCTAGCTAAATGTATGCAAGCTCATGATGTCAATGTGCCTTGATATGCAATTTAACTTTTTTGTGTAGGAGACGGACAAAGTGCCCAATGCAAAATTGTCGTCAAAAAGTATTCTTACTTGCTCATAATCTGCGCATGAGAACAGAATAAATAGAAAACAAATCTGGCCTTAATGCACGTTTTACCACATGACAGCGTGATAACAGCTGTCTTTTTTTTGTTGTTGTTGCTCGAGTGCATACTCCCTGGAAGCACTGCTTCATTCATGCTTTATCGCAAGCAAGGAAATTATATGTCGTACAAACATTCAGTTTTAAGGCGCACTCGCTTGAATTGGCTGGCCACGCCAAGCGGTCAGCCAATTCGAAACACGTATCACACATCGTTGTTATGTGAGCTTAATGGCATTTCTTTTTTCGCTTTTCATTGCACTTTTGACGCGAAGCAATGTGCAGAACAGCACCTACTGCTGCCCAAGCGACAAGGTCGCGCAAACAGAGGAAACATAAGTATTACGTACCATTTGTGTTCCTGAATGTGCCGCGAACGCGGCGCGCCCATCAGCTGCTGCTCGCTTGAGTCACCGGGCCATTGCCACACCATTGCACACGCAGTGCACGTTGCACTGTCGTCAAACCACACATTTCACGTCCCGCGACGAGAACACAGTAAGGCTGCCGGCATGAAATGTGCACACATGATCGACGCATAGCAGGGTAGTTGAAAGGCGTCCTTCACAAAACCGACGTTATCCCATGACCGCTTCGCTTCGCTATCACTCACGCACGCCGCTGGGGCCAGCCTGCGGTAGTAACCGCTGTCATTTCGGAACTTCTCGCGTTTCTTTCTTTTTGCTTTCTTTTTCCCCTCACGCGCGCATGCGTGCGATGGTTGTTCCGCTCTTATCGCCGCCGGTCGAAGGTCGAAGGCGCTTCGTGCGCTTCGTCCCTCTCAGAGCAGCCGCTTGAGGAGAGTCGCGTGTTTTCTTTCGTTTCTCTCTTTTTCTTTTTTTTTTTTTCGCCGGGTTTTTTCAACACCGGTTCTTATTCCGTGCGTTGAGGCACGCCGCCTGTGCCCAATTCGTCATCCAAAAGGGGTATACTGAGTGTGCATGCGGTATACTGAGTGTGCATGCGGTGCCGATAGGCCACATCGAGGGTGTACACGCTCCTACTTTTAGTTTAACTTCGATTTGATGGTAAAACAACATAAGCGAAGTCATTCTGTGGTCGAAATGCATCGTGAAACCGAGCCCAGCGGTAGTGTGCCTTCCGTACAACAATGTGCATCAGTCGACGAGACGAAGAAATCGTTGATTAGCACGTTCATGAATTTATTAAGCACTTTGAGAAACACTTCTTTCGCCCGCGCAGTTGCATATATGCACGCCAGCACCAGTGGCGTAGCCAGGGGGTGGCACACCGGGCACGTGCCCCCCCGAAATTTTTTTTTCGCCATGGCATACATAGCGAAAAATGGCCATTTCAAGGAGGTGCCCTCTCCGAAATCAAGGAGGTGCCCCCCCCCCCCCCCGAAAAACATTTCTGGCTACGCCCCTGGCCAGCACTGAAGGCACTATAGCTTCGGATAAAATAAAGGGAAGATATGCCCGAGAAAGTGAAATAGGAGTTTTCTGTCCTTGAACTCCATTTGACAAAATGGCGTCAGATCCTGAATTTACCTCCTTTCTTCCACCTTTTGTCCCCATAATTTCTCAAGGAAGTAAAATTGAGGACGCAGTACTTTATTACACCGATCTTAATACTCCCTAAGGGAGTATAAGGTCCCAAATGAAGGTAGTATTAAGCCCTTAAAACGCCCAATTCGGCTAGTTTGCGTTTACAGTGTAGCTTGATATACACCAAAATTTGTATTGCTTGACTCTATGAGGAACATAAATGACAAGTGGTAATATGGAAATCATGATATATGATGGGCAACATGACGTGCATGCCACGCTCATGGCGCGCTCGCGGCCGTTTCGCTAGCTTGATATACACCAAAATTGGTATTGCGGGACGTGACTGTATAACGAACATAAGTGGCAGGTGGTAACATGAAAATTTTGTCATGCATGTAATCTACAATGTCATTTACATGCCACGTTCATGGCGCGCTTGCGTCCAGTTCGCTTGCTTGATATGGTGCTGAGCAAAGTTGTTTCAAGATTTTTGTGATGGAATTCACAGACAAGATATGCTCATAAGATAGACGTCGCCTTAGCATCGAATCAAGTCAAGATGAACACACTAAGCATAGTGAGTTCGTTTCTGAGAACGCAGTATAAAGCAAAAACATAAAAATAAAAATACAGGGCGACAACCAGCCAATGGGGGGCGTAGGCGTAAAGGCTTACCGGGTCTGGTAAAAAGGACACAGTGTTGTAAATGAGACAACGCGCAAAAACAGGGCCCCATATTCACATAAAGTGTCTTATGCCGAAAATGTTCGTAGGAAAATATTCCTTCACAAAAAGATGACCAGCAAATGGAAGATTGCGCTTGTAAAAGAAGTAATGTTGTTTCGGTTTAACGTCACAAATTCGCGATATGATTGCGAGAGGCCACGCGGTGAGGGGCTCCGTAAATTTCGACCAGCTGGGGTGCTTAAATTGCACCTAAATATAAGCACACGAGTCTCAAGCATTTTGACTTGCACCGAAAAAATGCGGCTGTCGCGACAAGGATTCGATCCCGCGACCTGCGGGTCAGCAGTAGAGCGCTATAACCACTAGACCACCGTGGTGGGTATAAAAGAAATGATTTGCGTTTACGGATGCAGTGCTGCGGATCCGAAGGTCGTGGGTTCGATACCGGTTGTGGCGGTAGGGGCGATCGACATTTTGAAGTAGACAAAATTCTAGAAGTCCGTGTAGTGTGCAACGTCGGTTCACGTTAAAAAACACCAGATAGTCGATTTTTCCGGAGCCCTCCACTAACATCGTGCTTTTGGAGCGCAGAACTTTCAATAATAATAATAATAATAATAATAATAATAATAATAATAATAATAATAATAATAATAATAATAATAATAATAACAATAATAATAATATCTTTGCCATCATGAACAGCGCACCATGGATATCAGGCCAGTCAAAGCCAACGGGTGGCTTGATTAGCCTGATAAAGTGGTTTTGTGTGTGCGTAGAAACACAAAATAAAAAAGATGATCAGAGGATTAGGGGCAAAGACAATGAAAAAATTTACATGCGCTACAGCCAGTAGACCGCCTGTATCATACGTGCGATGGGGGAAAGAAAGAAGTGGAAATTCTAAGGGCTCCTTTTTTCTTGTTAGACACAATATTAATGAGAACTAACAGACAATAATGCCAAGGAAAGTATACGGGATGTTATTAGTAGTAATTGTAATGTAAATATGGAGAAAGAAAAGTGGACGAAAAGATAACTTGCCGCCGGGAGGGTCAGAACCTGCGACCTTCGAATAACGCGTCCGATGCTTTAACAACTGAGGCACAGCGCCGTTATCTCCCTCCGTCCACTTCATAAGGTATATATGTGTGTATATATACCCTATGAAGTGGACCAAAGGATGACCACCACCGTAGCTCAGTTGGTAGAGAATCAGACGCGTTGTTCGAAGGTCGCAGGTTCGGTCCCCTACCGGCGGTGTATATACCCTATAAAGTCGACGGAGGGATGACCGCCGTCGTAGCTCAGTTGGTGTGGCATCGGACGCGTTATTCGAAGGTCGCATGTTTGATGCCGCGCCGGGGGCAAGTTATCTTTTCGTCCACTTTTCTTTCTTCGCATTTACATTACAATTACTACTAATAACATCCCCAATACTTTCCTTGGCATCATTGTCTGTTAGTTCTCATCAATATTTGAGCGCAATGACATAGAAGAATCTAGCCAACGGTAGCAAGACTTATTTTAGAGGCAAAATATGAAGATAGGTTAGAGCGCATTTCAACAGTTTGTACCCGGTATGCATAAACTGTAAAAAAACAATAGTAAGATAAAGGATTCGGCTTTACAATCACCTTAGCATGTGTCGTAAACTACGTTTTGTCGCAACAGAGAAACCACTGTCGGGGAGCTCCTTAAACATAAAAAAGAGAAATAGACCTTTCCAAAAGCTTAGTCATATCTTGTTTTGACAAATGGTACAACAAAGCGAGAATATTTTCTCCAGCTTATTATTATTATTATTATTATTATTATTATTATTATTATTATTATTATTATTATTATTATTATTATTATTATTATTATTATCGTTGTTGTTGTTGTTGTTGTTGTTGCTGTTTCCGTGCTCGGTGCCAGGTGCTGATTTCTTAAAACTTCTCTTTATTGACTGTTGTTTACTATTGGCCAGCCGATTTCCCTAATTAAATATGCCGAGCATCAGCAATGGCAATTTTGTGTAAGTGCTTTTTTTATTAATGTCGGCTCCTAAAGCAGCGACAACGCTATAAGTCAAGTAGGCCAGAACAGTGTCCAACAGTTACGCCCACAAAACAAGTAAACACCTTCATGTAATTACAGGACCGCGATGGTAGTACTAGGCCCGTCCTCTTGCGAGAGCTTTATAATAATAATTTTATGTCGAATCAAATCATAGGTCAGGCCAAACAGTGCCGAATCTATCCTTTCCAATCCTTCAGGTACATCATGTACTTTAATACTAGTACTTAAATAGTTATTCTGAGAACATTAATTAATGAAAAATTCGGCAGATCCCACGTACCTTGGGAATCGATGTTATGCGAAGCATGCGGAGGAAAGGTGACTCTGTTGTAATTTTTTTTGAGCGAAACGTTACGAAATGACGCTAAAGATATGTACAAATGTTTCACGCACGGACAATGTTAAACAGTCGCATATGTTTTATATGACCAGTTGTTTACAGTTGCGTAACAATGCCAACAGCAACATGGTTTTTATCTACACCAGAAGCGGTAAGTTGATAGGTGTCGCTTGTGCTTGCGAAGATAGTAGCGCTGGATAGTGCCACGTAGACCAACTTCAGTGGATGGCGCTTAACTACAATTGACGTTAACCCGATCTGACGGCTGTATCATAAGAGTACAAATGTAATGTTTATAAAATTGGATAGCCAGCACTGCAACCACATTTGACGTTTCAGGAACATTAAAGTCTATTTGAAAAGCAGTTCCAAGACCTAGCGTGGCTCAGTGCTAGAATACTTCATTACAACGCAGAATGCTGGGGTTCGATTCCTGCTGGGACCCCGATATTTATTCTTTGCATTCGTCTGATCAACGCTGCCGATGTTAGCTTTTTCTTAACGCTCTTGCGTTAAAATTACCTATTTCTCTTCTCGCCGTTCCTGGGTAGATATAAACTGTCAATCACCTGTGCACATACCTGCCCATGGTATACGGGTATGTGCCACACGTGCCTGGCGGAAAGGGTTCGACGAGGTAAGCGACGGGATTGTCACATTAGTCATGTCATTACCAGCGAGTCATATTCGTCAAACCATCTTACCCTCCCATACTGATTTTGGTTTACCCTAAGTTAAGGGGGTGATCACAAGAGCACCCAGGCGTAGGCGGCTAGACAGACAGACAGACAGACAGACAGACAGACAGACAGACAGACAGACAGCCAGACAGACAGACAGATAGATAGATAGATAGATAGATAGATAGATAGATAGATAGATAGATAGATAGATAGATAGATAGATAGATAGATAGATAGATAGATAGATAGATAGATGGATGGATAGATAGATAGATAGATACGCTAAAAGTGCCTGCAGTACGCAAAGAAATGCTTCGCATTTAATACATTCCGGGTTAAAACTTGTTTAGTGCGCAGAATTCACTGCGTGATGTAAGTGGGCAACGAAACTATAATTATACTGCCACAACCAAATGTTCTTTTGATACCAGAGACTGTAATAAAGCACGTGTAGACGTCTTGTGTAATACGTGTTTGTGTTACGTATCAATGAACGAATTTAAGCCATGAATCTATTGCTCTTGCTTCTACTGCCTCTATTTTATCAAGCATCTATGATCAACGTAACGCATTATATCTCTGCTCTGAGTGCATCCGCGCAACAAAACTATTGGCCTTTATCTGCGTCTTAATTTCTGCCGCAATCTCCTCACTACAGATTAATGTCTCTACCAGTGAAGCGATGCCAATGCATCGGACAGCCGACAGGATGGCTAATTCAAGCTGGCAGACCTGTACCTCTTTAAGCCTCCTCGTGGGAGGGGAGCGCATGCTTTTAGGCAAATTAAGGGGGGCAGTCCATCAAATCTTGCAGCCGAGTTTTCAGAAGTACGGCGGTAGCAAGCGTACGGAGGGGCTCTCTCGAACGGCTTGTGCGAGCCTTTCGGGATTATGCACATTGTTGCGAGTGTATTTTGTTGGCCCCGTTGAATAAGAGTGAACTAGGTTACACAATCTCGGTTCGTTGTTCAGCGGAGAGCGTTAGTACTGGCCAGCACCGTTACGACACCATGTCCACGAAAAAAGTTCAATTGCATCACGAACTTGAATGAAAGAGATGAAGAGATATATGTATATTCCGACATATAAGTGAACCATCATCATCTGCATTAATATATATAGTGGTTTTGTGCGTACGTGGAAACACGAAATAAAAAAAGATAAGAGGATTGGGGGCAAAGACAATAGAATATTTATATGCGGTGCAGCCTGTAGACCGCCTGTATCATACGTTCGATGGGGGAGTTACCTAAAGCGGCTTTTTTACCCAGGTTATAGACTCTAATCAATTGAATAAGCTTGCTCAATGCCCAGTTTCATTCTGGCCTCTATTGTGAATAAATCATATGCGTTTTTATTTACATATGGGCAACACATTGGGCATAATGAGAAGGCTTAGCTGCTTCTTGTCTTAGGACCATAGGTCGGCACTTTAAAGGCCAACTCCGGCGATTTTTCGAGGTCTATGGATCTCAATGAAATTCGCTGGGTACGTTCCTTTGCACATTTCCGTCATTTATGCCAAATTTCAAGCTTGAGAGATGCGCTGATTGTTTGCAAATGAATTTTAAAGATTGTCTACAAACGTCCGCCCGGCTTCCCACAATTATTGGCAACATTGCGAGTGTGACGTGTTGGTTTGCCGGTCGACGGAAGTGACGCAGACGATGGGTTCGCTAACTTGGGCTGCTACAGCGTATATTGTGCTGGCCACAAGACGACGGTGTTTTGGCCGGCGCTTCGCTGGTTTGGCGAGTGGTTTTCTGTTCTCTGTGGAGGAGCGTGTGATATTCCGCGCCGGCGGGACGAGCATGCCTTGCACGACTTCCGGTTCGTAACAAACTACTACGTCATACGTAGACAGTACACTCGGTTGAGTTTCGGTTTCGGTATTGCGCCTTTTTGTTTATTAAAAATTATTTTCGAATTTGCTGAGCATTTCAGCTATCGGGCGCGTGACAAGAGTGTCTCAGGAACATAAAAGCACCATTACCCTGACAAGGTCAAAAAATCGCCGGAGTTGGCCTTTAAGGGGAGTACTCACTCAAACTCAGTCACAACAATTTTTTCAGCCTTCGCACTCACTCAAGTTCACACTCACGTCCACTCACACTCATGAGTACTCACTCATGTTCACACTCACGACCACTCACACTCATGAGTTCTCACTCACGTCCACTCACACGCATGAGTACTCACTCATACTCAACTCACCACGTTGAAATGAGTGTGAGTGAGTGTGAGTTGAGTGCATTCATGAGTGAGTGTGCCGAGCTCCATAGGTCGGCACTTTAAGGGAGTGCTCACTCAAACTCACTCACCACAATTTTTTCAGCCTTCGCACTCACTCACGTTCACACTCACGTTCACACTCACGTCCACTCACACTCATGAGTACTCACTCACGTTCACACTCACGACCACTCACACTCATGAGTTCTCACTCACGTTCACACTCACGTCCACTCACACGCATGAGTGCTCACTCATACTCAACTCACCACGTTCAAATGATGTGAGTGAGTGTGAGTTGAGTGCACTCATGAGTGAGTGTGCCGAGCTATGCTTAGGACACTGGCCGAGCCCGTCCTCGGCACGCAAGGCATTGAGAGCGTTGTTGCGCTTCTTGCGGACAACTGGTCTCAGAGACAAACTCTAAGCAGTGTCATTTATCTTATTATTGTTCTCCTTTTTTTTCACTTTTTTTCTTCTTCTTCTCCTTTGAATAGCATCTCTTTTCTGTCATCTTTTATTCCCCTGACCTCCTCCCCAGCACAGCGTAGCCAGCTGGTCTGAGAACTGGCTAACCTACCTATCCTTCCTTTCCTTCTCCTCCTCCTCCACCTCCTTCTTCTCCTCCTTAGCTGCTTTCCTTATGCGTAGGCCTTAAGAAATGACGGGAAACTAAATAATATGCGTTGAACAATGTGTTCACAATGTGTTGACAATGTGTTGAATTCAAAAAAGTCAAAGAGTTCTTGGAAATCTTTAAATGATGAGACAACGTAGAGCCAGCGGAGCCCCATGAGAGACTTGTTTTTTTTTTTTCGCTGGTTTTAGACAGAAATTTTGAAAGTCTCAACAAATTTTGCATCAGATTCCGACTTAAGCTGGGGCATTCTGCCATGTAGGATATTTTATTTAGAAATAAGGATCTTTTATTTCACAGCGACAGCCTTATGTGTGTCATACGAACTCCACCTTGAACAAATAACCGGCGTGCGAGAAATGAGGCACAAAAATTATCACGCCATATCCACGAAGTGAATGATGATGAGTGGGCGAAGCTCGATCGTTTTCATCCATGACAGAAAGAGAATGTGTGGTCTGGAACGCGCTTATACTTCATGGTCATCAGCGTCATCGTCATCGTTATCACGTGTAGTGGGTACATTCCACTATACTGTAACGCGCTTATACTTCATCGTTATCACGTGTAGTGGGTACATTCCACTATACTGCGTCATCGTCATCTTTGTCACGTGTAGTGGGTACATTCCACTATATCCACTATCACGTGTAGTGGGTCCATTCCACTATACTGCGTCATCGTCATCTTATCACGTGGAGTGGGTACATTCCACTACACGTGGCTACCTACCTACCTACCTACCTACCTACCTACCTACCTACTACTACTACGACTACAGAGGAGGGACAGACCCACAACCTAAGAAGCTTCGCCCCTAAAAATATATGTCACGTGTCCGAACGAGTTGTACCTTTCTTCGTGGTTGCGGCGTATGCGTGAAACCACAAAAAGTTCACTCGTGCACCACAAGGAGATTTAAAAAGAATCTGGACTGATAATTATGCCTCAATAGTGAAGCCGTACAACCCCCTTATAGATAGAGGGTACGGTCAATGAAGATTGTAATAAAGGATCATTTTTTAAATCTTCCTTGGCCGTACCCTCTATCTGTAAGAGCGTGGGTACGGCTTCAGTCTTGGGGCATATGGGTAGCCGCGGCTGCCCTATTGTTAGGGGCCGGAAAAGGAATCGTTTTTTTTTTTTCTCTCTCACGGCTGTTCTATAGTGATGCGCTCTAGAGTTGAATTATAAAACTGGTTTATTCAAAGATCTAACCCTACTTGACTGGGCGATGCCCCATATGCGTCGTGCCTCGGTGCTAGTCGAGTGTTCAATGCCCCCGAATAGACCACGCGCATTTTGTATACTTGCAGCCCGTGCCACTTCAGACCTGTGCCCTTAAGTGTCGCTCTCTCCACACACCATCTGGCGCATAGCAGCCGTACGGCATCTTCGAGGCTGTCCGCTGTTTCTGCCTAGCATCAGAGATGGCGGTTGTAAGCACGCTGAAGCTCCGTGATGATTCCCGACACTACAACGGCCTACAAGTTTAACATGATAATTTTTTCCGGACAGGCACTGCTTAATGCGTGTCTTCGTGTTACTTGTTTCCTCATGAAACCTCGAGGTCTTAGCCAAAATTATTGGAGATTAAGTGATCAATACTCGTCGAAATACATTGATTTGGTTGAGAACAACGATCTTTTATTTGAGAATAAACGTAGCGTTTACGTTAACAGAGTGAAAGAGTAGCGCATGGAAACAGCATA
>JALIZH010013121.1:0-51196 GCA_030522465.1 Rhipicephalus appendiculatus
TGTACTTCCCTCATCTGTAATGTAGCACTCCGCATTAAGTACCCAGCTATAGTTTTGTCCACAGGTTGCTAAGTGAATCATTCTTATAGAACATCGATTTGTGTGGTTTCTTTTCTTATGATTTCAAGTACTGGTATTGGCGTCACCTACATCGCGAAAGTTCTCTGAAGCCCTACAAATATATTTTCTTTTTATTTAGGTGAAGGCGTTATGTCTTTCGATGTATTGAGTTCATATTGTTATATATAGGCCTAGAGGGGAAAGTGGAGAGCTAGCAAAATCACAACGCATTTTGCAAGCAGAATATTGAAGCTTCTACTAATACCGACGGGCTCCACGGCCTGCTTGTGGGGCCAATAGCGGGAAAGTTTCATCCCGAAAACTTCCTAGGAGCGCAAGCTTGCTGGGCTCGACTACTAAGGCGACTTCGCTGATCTTCTTTCAACATCTTCACTACTTACTATTGGTGTCTCGTAGTCAGATTCATCGCTGTCAGTGGCGCACGTTCCTCTGCCTCTGGCGTCTTCCGCAGCCATCGCTGAGTTGTGCCTGCTGGCCTTTTTCTGAATATTAGAAGCACAGTACTCCTTCAAACACATCAGTTGACTACGTATTCCACTAGAATCACTTCACTGAACAACGCGCCGATTATATTGTTATTGCAACACTTGTTTTCTAGCATGGGGAAACTGTCCTCCCAACCTGAGTTTTACTTCGTTGCGCATGGATAACAAATTGACAAAAAATATGCGTAGTGAGTACAGCACAGCACAGCATTGTTTAATGCAGTGTTAATAAAATTGGCAGACCAAATGATGTCGCTGAAGACACTGTCTTGGTAAAGTGGTTTGCCTACCAGCTACTATGATAAAAGGTTATGTCTATTTTGCCTGCAAGCCTCTCGAGATAAACCTTTCAGCATTTATCTCTATAAGCCTGTATTGATGGCGATTGTACAGAGTGACTCTTTTAGAACTGCCATGTTTCATTCACCTGTAGTTTTGTCATAAATTATTCAATATTGATGTGGTTTGCAGAAAAACATTAAGGAAGAATGAAACTTTAATTGCCCTTTTTATGATGCGAGACCTCAAAAAATGCTAGATAATACTTACCGAAAACCGCGAAATTCTACATGCAAGGAGTAATGGCTTGTCCAGCGCAGCGCTCACGTCAGCCAACGGTGGCGGAAGTTGGCGAAGCCAAATTCATCACCTTAGGTTGACGCGCAGACAGAGCTATTGTAACCCCACGCGCCCTCCACCCCGCATCGCCATGACCCATCCAGATGTGCGCGTGCGCGGCCTCCCTCTTGAATGGATTGTCTCGCTTTCAGTTATTTCTTACTCAATATCTTTGAAGGCGATTAAATCTTCAGCCTCCCTGAATATTGTGCCCCACACCACATTAAAATCAAATTCGTAAAAGAACTACAGCCCAATGAATTAGGTCAGTTGTAAAAGAATCACCCTGTATAATCCGTACAATACTTTTTAGCCCCAATGAAACGCTTGTTGCGTTTTGTCAGTATTCCAACATACCTTCCCATTAATTATTTTTCAAGATGCTTCCTTTACGTACGTGACATGCTTATATTTCCCCATAATTATTATGAAACTGGTAAAGGAAGCTTGTCCAACTGTTGGAATACACACGGAAAATTTAGTAGGGACATCATTTATCAAAGTGATTCATATCGCATTGCTCAAATACATTTACATTTGACTAATATTCGCTTAACTAGAAAGTAGAAAAGTAGCTACGAGTATGATTGTATACTATGTTTACAGAACACTGCAACATAAATTTTAGGCTACGTAGACGCAGTGCGTTACGCAATATTTCTTACCTCCGTCGATTTAGTTCATCGATGTTTTCTGATCTCGTTCTTTCGCACCAACTTGAGCGTATCTATTGTCCCGAGCCTGAATGCACACAGCCCGCCACTTCCGAGTAAAGATTCTTTTTCGATATTGCGACCGATTTACACGGCAAAGAAAATATTTAGACTATTCATTCGCAAAGTAGACTAGCATGAACCAAGTGTCACTGGGTGCATCATCGCATGAATTCTGTAATGACTGCGATGACCTTCATGCCGGTTCCAACGATATCAGATACCTAAAAAAAGGATCAGCCTAGACGCTGGCGCCCATTTCCCTCGAGGTAATATTTAGAAAAATTCTACGAGACCAAGTTTGCTAAACATGTTATTTCTGGCGCAATGCTTCAAACACGAAGAAAGGACAAGGAAAGAGACAGATGTGGACAGATGTGTGATACAGATAGTGCTATATGAATCTGAATTATCCTTTTTTTAATCAGTAGCTTTCGTGAGGACATGTTTGTAGTCACTCTTTCACCCATGTGCGCACGCTGCAACGTTTTCTTGGTTTGCAACCTCTGCTGTGAATAAGCAGTTGGTGGGTTGGCCCTCGTCTGCCTCTTTCCCTGTCGTTTCTTCATGCTTCAAGCAACGCGCCAGAAATAACATGTTCAGCAAATATAGGCACCAGATCGCCCAGGAAAAAGTTCTAGTCTACGAGTCCAACATCTCTGCTTTCCCGAATAGTAACGATGAAGATGATCACCTTGCGTTTGGCGTGCTTCATTTCTACGACCACTTGGATTATGTGCCCGGACAGGGACACAGCCCCCGCGAGTGCGAGCGCGATGGCCACGAGGGGCAGCTCAACCACAGCCAGGGCGATGGCAGCAGCCCCCAGACCGGTCGTGACAAATCCGTGGGCAACATTACGGGCCACGTGGTCAAAGAATTCGGGGTTCAAAGACCTCTTGTCCTTTTCTGTCAGGTATTCGCAGTAAACGTCGAAAGTGGCATCCATTTTCTGAAACATCAATTACATAGTTACAAGAAACGTTTCAAGCGGCCTCATAGCAAGGATAATCGAATTTCTGTAGGAAAAGCAAACCACTAGAAGAAAAGCGAAATCTCTACAGCTTCAAACATGTCGTAAACCTTCTCGCTTTGCCAGTAATACCGGTGTTCACAAAAGCATTGACCGAAATGAGTATACATATACTTCGATCATACATAATGCCCTATACTGTTGCATAACTGGTCTCGCACCCTCGGTGGTATTTCTACGAGACAGCCCTATTGCGAGCTCGCAAGCAGCGACACTGATCCTGATCTGCAAAGCAACTATGAAAACCTAAAAAAATTGAAGGACACTTTGTACATTCCAAAACGTGTTCGGTGAAAGCTTGTGGCCATTCGACTGACTATGCCATGTCTTTTTTCTTTTACACTCGGAGTGGGATGGCACACAAATGTAATGTGTGCGTGTTTTCTTTTTTAATTTTTCACCGCGAATCGCAGCGACACGCGAGACTAGTCTGCCTCCGTTTCGCATGCGTTCGCATACTCGCGCAATGCGCATAGTGCAGACGCCATCCGCGTTCCAGCGCTTACATTGATGGACACTTTGTAAATTCCAAAGTGTGTTCCGCGAACGCCTGTGTCCATTGAGACGGGGTCGGTCAGAATGGAACGCGATGCGCGCGTATCCCTCCTTGCATGATTGGAAACGCTGGGCACAGCGAAGCTACCCAAGCTAAGCGCGAGCGCTGTAGAGTCCGACGCGACCGGCGTCCGTTTGCGCGCCCCGGCGGCCACCTAACACCGTGCCAGGGCTCGGACGGAGGAAAGGACGGACGGACGGACGGACGGACGGACGGACGGACGGACGGACGTGATCATGAGACGTTAAAGGCTTACGCCTTAAAAGTCTGTCAGGTACATGCCCCGTAAAAATATATGGGCAATGTCGAGGCTGTTTAGATAGTTCTGATAAAATTGCACGCACTACACGAGTAGTGCTTTCTGGAGCTACGCAAGCCCCAGCAATAATCCCTGAAATTCTCGATCATTCATGTGAAAAAGGCGACGCGTTCCGCCGACGATCAGATTGTTCGACGCACGACATCCCTATTCACCTCCATCATTGCACAATGAGGGCTGCTTGCACATCGTGTTTATATCTTAGTGGGCACATGTTAAGCCAACAAAAGTTTTTCATCTGTGCCAGCTTGTGTTGGCACAAGCTGGCACAGATGAAAAACCGCCACACACAACCACGTGATAATGCAATGAATTGAAAGGAACTTGCCTCCAGGAGTTTCTCCAAGTACGCCCGTGCCTGCTCCTCTCCGCCCATCTTGGGTGTGGCAGTGTACTTCGCAGCTGCCAATTCCCGAATTTGGTTGTGGTAACCCCGCATGGTGTCGCGGTCGATGTCGCCGGTTGAGCACTGCCACATCTGTAAGCATTCGATTACTGTTCACCTATTGCTCCACTTTATTAGCTGTGCAGTTGTGTGTAATAGGACATAAATTCCGCTAAAATTGCACAAAATGCCGGAAAGAAACACAAGCGCGACCAAACTGGCGGCATTTGCAAGTTACTTCTATTGCGGCACTTCGGCTAAATACATGCGAAAACAAAAATGAGGAATCATATCAGTGGCACGTAAAAATGCGCCCACCTTTTAAAGACTGTGAATTACGAATGGTTAGGTTCCATTGACGTGTCACTATACGTATTCTGAAACGATCACTAAAAGCGACAGTTGCCAAATGACCGGCTTTTGGTGTGCGCTGATTGGCTATTGTGCAAAACCGGAAAATTGAGGACGCCATCTAGTATTTCCGTCGACGTCGTAATGCTCAATGGTGCGCCGAACATGCCTGGAATGAACGTACATACCTTATCACCATCAGTTGGTGGTGAAGTCACGCATTTTACTGGCATAGGCATCAGCTTCGAGTATTCAATACTTGGTTATTTCGGCAACATTTTTTACGCTGAAGCTTTCAGCGAACATTACTATGGCGTGTTTTCAGCAATCGCTCTTTGGCCAGAGCGTGTTTGTTGCGATTTGAACGCGCCAGCAGTATGACCCGTGCATTACTCGCGTGGCTTATCACACACCGGCTACATGATGAGATGTTCAGACCAGTGTTGCGGAGTTGCCACTCCGGAATTGGAATGATTCCGAATTCATTCCAAATTTTTGCGACCCCGGAATGGAATTGGAATGGAATTAAACGCCTTTTGCACGGAATGGAATGGGAATGGAATTACGTCTTTCGGCAAAATAGAGCACCTTTTCGTCAACGCGCTGTTTTTCAAGCTTGAAACATTAGTGAGTCAGAGCATCAAATTTAACAATAACGCAGTATTTTTGAAATGGCTTGGCTGATTACGAGCATGGCAGAGAGAGAGAGAGATGAAGAGGAAGGCCGGGAGGCACAACAATTAAGCAGTATTTTTAGAATTGGCTTGGCTGATTACGAGCATGGCAGAGAGAGAGAGAGAGAGAATTTATTAGAAGGCCGAGAAGTCGGCCTGAGATTGTGTGCTCTGGCCTGCTAATCAGCACTGGGGAAAAGTGAGAGGGAGGAATAGAGAGATAAAGATGATGATGGGGGCAGGAAGAGGTGATGCGTATGTACAATGACCACGTAACACACAGTGGTCTTAAAGTCTAGCGTCAAGACCAGTATTCTTCAGAAAATCTATAAACGCCCTTGTAGCAGTCGCTGATGCTGTCTGGTCGGACAAGCACGGTACGTTTATAAGCAATGCGCCTACTTCAATTCTGTCCTTAGACTGTGTTGCTCCGAAGTTCGTCTTTATTCTTCGCGTAACCGCGGTTCTATGCCGTTGGTATCCGTCATGCGGAACTACGACGGCGCCATACCCACCCCCCTTACGCCTTGTAATTTTTTTCCCCTTCGGCGGCGCCCTAGCCGCCTGCTGTCTCACAACCCTTCACGTTTTCCGTTTTCCTTCTGTTGCCGTCGGCGACTCGGACGCATATTCGAAAAAGCGCTTCTCTAAGTTCTATACCTGACAATGCATACCTGCGCACAGGCGAACAAAGAAAGTTCTCCTCACCCCATCCATGCTTTCGAGGCACGCTTGACAAGCGTGAGTGCTGACGAGCAGTGTGGCCCAGTGTTCCGTACTCGATGCAAAGGCGCAAGGTGCCTGAGCGCTGCACTGTTCCAAGTAATACCAGCAGATATATAGGGTTTTGTTCCCCATTAAACAAATCTTAGTTTTCTCCATATTCACCATCGCTCCAGACGCGTGGCAAAACTGCTTAGTCTTCTTGAACACTACTTTTATCTCCATGAAAATAGGCTATGTCGTCATTTTAGCATTAACACATCTAAGCGTAAGCAATATTAAAACATCGCCCTTCGTTCAAACATGCTGACCATGCAAATACTATAGGTAGCGGGATAACTGCCTCTATGGGAATTTATAGGGTAGTTTTAATGCACAAGATATGTCACCGAGCTACTCCCTCGACCTTGGTAACGTGTTATGCGTACTTTTGCAGTTCTTAATGCATCTGATGGCATCAGCTTCATGGGGCACTCAGTCTTAACTCGATAAAACTATCAAGATGCCTTTCCTACATTAAGGAATTAAAGGAATGGAATTCAACTGCCCGGCCATTCCCAGAGTGGGAATGGGCTAAGTTTTTTCATTCCGAGGAATTGAAAGGAATGGAATTGCGGCAAGTTCTAATTCCTCGGAATGGAATTGGAATGGGATGGAGTAGCCCATTCCGCAACACTGGTTCAGACGATGTCGCTGCGGTGGCATGTCACAGCTGGACTCTCAGTACGCCACGGTAAACTCTCAACAAAAAATACATATTTCACACAAACTGTCATTCTTTAAATATTGTAATCGTATTACACAATTACACAAGAAATGTTCAAAACACTTTCAACACGTCTTATATTTCAAGTAGCCAGATCCAAGCCTGAAAACTGCGTAGAAACCAGTATATGTTCTGCACTCGTACAGTGCGCTCACTCATGTGCTGTGAGATATTCGTCGCACCAACGGCCGGAGCAATGATGACGTCATGGCAGAGCAGTTTATAAAATTATTGAACAAGTCAGACATTACCTCACGCATGGTGAAACTGTCGTCTTGTGCGATCATTTCAGAATACGGCCTCTGGTCACTAATGTATGCGTAATCAAACTAGATTATTTAAAAGTCTTCCAATAATATCATGCTCACTTTCCAAAGTATCTTTACCTCTTGAATCTTCGATTTCCATTAGCGAAAATCGCAGTCGTGGACAGATGTGATAAGTTCATTTTCCTTCTATGTATTTAGAATATTATCCCCTGTGCTTGCATGAACGCAACAGCATTGCGTAGCATCAGTTCTATATACCCCATTAAGCTCCAGGAAATGTGGACAATCATCTGGGAATAAGGAATGTATTAAATATTTTTGTCGTTTACAAGGGTAACAATATGGGCTTGTAGGTTTCGTCGTAAACTGGCTTGTAGCATAGCGCAGAAACGAAGAAGGACAAAGTACAGGACGGACACAAGCGCTAACTTTCAGCAACAAAACTTTTATTTTTATTTTCAGGATCCTTCACATATGCGCACCCAAAACAACGTGACAGTGGTGACAACCTTTCGTTTTACAAATCATGGTACATTGAAATGGCCTTCAGTCTCATTCGCCAGACGTGGGAACAGCAGTTTATACTTTGCAGCGTAAATACTCAGCATGCGTAAATACTCAATATCTTTGTCGGACAATGACAGTGACGCCTTGCTGATACAGGGGTCGCCGGCGAAGAGGACGTGATCTGCTTTTACCTTACAGGCTCCGATTTACTTCTTGCAAGAATGACACTGTCGTCTAGTAGAGGGTGGCATGCACATTTTGCACTGCTACGCTTAAAAACCGCCACTTGACACACTTTTCACTAATTTGTGCCTGTGTTCTCACAGCCGGTTGTTTACGCATCTTCCTGTCTGACCTATGAAGCAATTTCCGCACGAGAGGGAAATGCGATAAACAACGCCAATAGTGAATGCGACAAAGTGATGCTGGTGCTTTTTATCACAGACTGACCTGGCAGTCATTACTCGAATAGTATATCTACACAGGGTGATAGGAGGCTGAGAAGAGATAGGAAAAGAGTGAAGGCCGAGAAAACATAAGAGTTGTCTTGTCAGCTGCAAACAAGTAGAGCACCCTGTGCAGCAATACTGCATCATCTACACTTGCACAAACGCGCGATCCACGCTAATATTCTAAAATAAAGAATTTTAGCGTCCACGTTATTGCGGTATACGCAGAGGCCTTTTGGAATACGAGGTTTCATCTAACGTCGCCTTCACAGGTTTGCTTGTTGATGTGAAGCACTTTGCAAAATTCTAGGAAGTTTGGATAGTTCGGCAACACGCTGAGAAAAACGTGTAAACGTGTAAGTGTGGGTTCCCAGTCGATGCTCTCTTAGTTTGCCTCATGTGACAATGCTGCGGGTGCCCCTCATTGAACATCCCATTAACGTCATATAACATCACAAGAATTTTCGTGACGCTTTATACTCAGTGAGCTCTGTGTCTGGGATGCTAGCGGCGGATCTCGATCGCGAGAAAGATATTTTAGGCACATTTTGGAAGCGAAGTAAGATATAATTAGAAGAACAGATACTTGGGCGAGTTTGTAATTTGCTATGGAGGGTACGTGGAAGCGCGAAACAGAAAAGACACAGTATAAAGCGCCTGTCATGTCAAGTTCTTTTTTCTACTACATCTTGTGTGTTTTGCGCTTCGGAGTACCATCATGGAACATATATTTTAAACGTTTGCCGGTTCCAACTTTTCGTGCGTAGTGTCTTTGTATTCAGAAAGAAACCTACAGCAGGCTTTTGACAGTCGCATAATTTGGTGTCTGGCCATGTTTTAGTATGTGTAAGATTATTGCTCCACACTCCAGATTGTTTCAGAACATTTCGACAAGATTACGCACGCACTGTGACCATTCGTGTGTTTTCTGAATTTTACGCGGCCACCAGCGATAATGCTGGAATCTTCTATGGTACATGTAATAAATGACGACGCGCTTTATCGCTTCGCTCATTACTGAACAGCCACGACGACTGTCTTCACCGCTATGAGGGCTTAGCGCCAATAGCTTGTAACTTCGCCTTTCATTTTCCGGGCACAAGTTCGCCCAATAAAGAGTTTCGTCTTAAACCACCCTGACTGCCACCTGCTTTATCGTCACAATCACATCACACCCGGTGGTGGTGCCACTTCGGTCATGATCCGGACACCACCGCGAAGCGCTGACCCAAGTGCAAGCCGTGACGAAGACGACGCTAAGGACAACCCGCAACGTACAACTAGTCGCAGGCAGGAGGTACTGCAGCCAGTGTAGGCCTTCTTCCCGAAAATACCACGCAGTCTAAGGCTCTCACAGGGACCGCGGAGACGATGACAGCCCCTCTCGCGCTATACCTATCCTTCTTCGGCAACAAAGGAGCCGCCAAACTTTCAAGGATCATCATTCGAAGACCCGGCAGGTTGGCTACGACTACGTCGCCATTTTCAACACCTGGAGCAATAAAAACAAACTATGGCATGTCCACTTCACCTTCGATGACGCCTCTCCAGGACATGGTTCGAGAACCAAGAGGCAACCCTGACAACGTGGAATTTTTTTCGCAGCAGGTTCCTGGCCACATTCACGACCATTGTCCGCAAGGAGAGCGCCGAAGCTCGGCTAGAAACCCGTGTCCAGCTCCCAGACAAAGACATGGTTCTCTTCACGGGAGATGAGGTGACTGCTCCGCCACACAGACCCCTGACATGCCCGAGGAGAATAAAGTTCGCTTCGTCATATTACGACATACAGCGCAGCTGTTCACGCCCTCGGCTCCTACGACTTGCGCGAAACGATTAGAGCCATCGTGCGAGAGGAGCTGCGAAAGCTCGCACGCTTTCCACAACCTCAAGTGACGTCGATTGCTGACGTTGTATGCGAGGAATTACAACAGTCGCTGGATGTTCGTCAACCATCCACCACCGCAGCCGTAATCTATGAGCTACGCTGCTGCAGTCTGCCGTAACGCTCCTCATTCGCGCTGGAAGATATAACGTTGCGCAAAAAACACGAGGACAAGAAAGGAACACTTACAACAGACTGGCGCTAGTCATTCGCTAGTCATTCGCGCCCACGACAAGACGCCTCACCGCCGCAGGTCCGCTGCCAGACACCGCGGCCGCCACCGACATCCTACTGTTCGCCTCTGAGCGAGCGTTACGCCCCTGGGAAGACCGACGTTTGGTGCGCGACTGACCTCCGCGTGCTGTGCTACAACTGTGGGGAAGCTGGTTATACTTACCGTCGTTGCCAACGCGGCGTCGCCCTCAATTTCGTATGGTGCTGGTTCTACGAAGTGTTGCGTGGCGCAGTTGCCATCGCATTGTGTGTCGTGGCACATCGGCTTCCCTGCGTCTGGCCGTGAATTGACCGGCTAGACAGTGGCGTAGCCAAGGGGGGGGGGGGGGGTTCAAATCCCCCCCCGAAATTTTTTCAGTTTTGCTTGCGTATATATGCACGCACACATACAAACGCACGCACGAACATACATAAAGTATGGTTGAACCCCCCCCCCCCCCCGAAAAAAATTTCTGGCTACGCTACTGCGGCTAGACCACCGTAAGTAGTGTAGGCAAAACTGACGACACTTGGGAACAGAGCGCAAGGTCCGGGTAGAAGACTGCCAACCCATCGTATGTGTTGGACGCCTTGAAAACGATTCGTGCGTTTCTTAAAGACATAACAGCGATATCGCCATACATAAATTGCTCCGTTGCGAAGGAATATCTTTGCATTGAGCACAAGGTTTCACAAGGGAAGATGCTGAATCTTGGCAATAAAGTTTCGATTTGCTGGCTGTTTCCCTATTGTACTGTGTTATCTCGCTACAACGAAATTCCGGAGATAGCGAATATTTTTTTTCGGCTTCACGACTACTTTCGTTATGTTATGGTTCTCCTATATAAGTGCACGCTGTCTTTCCAGAAGACAATAGAAAGAAAGGATGGCAATTCAAACGAAAGACACTACTTGAATGAACGTGAATCGAAGAACAATTCAGTGGTGTGAACTTTTTTTTAAATACCGCAGCGCCATTGAACCCAATGTAAATGCACTACAGCTTAACAAAATTAAGCGCAGAGCGCATTTCTATTCTACTAACGTATTCGCTGACACCATCGAATGCCTCGCAGGTCGCACTGATGACTTGAAGTACAACTGCACTTTTGTAGCATGCGTTCACCGTGGCCTCCACGATCGCCTCCGCGAACGGCGCATCATCGCGGAGGCCATCATTATGCTTTGTCAACAGGGCTCCATTACCACGACAAGAATTGCGTATAGACAGCCCTTTGCGTTAAGGGACTATACCAACGCCTCCGGTAGTCATGCTTAGCCAGTGCGTCCGACGTGGGAGGAGCCCGAATGCGCGCTAGTCGCGTCTCTCAGGACTATTATGAAAGTTTTACAAACCAACCAACCTCACGATGAAGACGAAGAGGAACAAGTAGTCCATCAAGAAAAAGCACCAACATTTCAGATAAAGCAGCCCTGATGTGCTTCGAGAGACTGAAGTATTTTCGGCCTAGTAAAGTTCTGTGCGCATTAGGCTCATGAGAGCTTGGACGCAGTGATTAAATTCATTATCACTGCAGTCCTGAGTGCGCAAGTGCACGAAAACATTCCTGCAATTTTTACAAGATTCTTAATAAGAATAGAGAGAGAATTTCTTTGCAGAAAGGCAGAGAGGTCGGCCTGAGCTACACTTTGCTCTGGCCTGCAACTCTACAGTGGGGAGGCGGCACAAATAAATGACGAATAAATGGATTGAAATTTCATTCGTACACGTGATGTTTCCTTTTGCTTGCGAAAATAACCTGCAACATGGCTGTTGTAGCTCATTGTCATCATCATCAGCCTGACTGCGCCCACTGCAGGGCAAAGGCCTCTCCCATGTTCCGCCAATCAACCCGGTCCTGTGCTTTCTCCTGCCACGCTATACCTGCAAACTTCTTAATCTCATCTACCCACCTAATTTTCTGTCTCCCCCCTCACGCGTTTGCCATCTCTTGGAATTCAGTCCAAGTTGCCCTTAATGACCAGCGGTTATCCTGCCGACGTGCTACGTGCCCGGCCCATGTCCATTGCTTCTTCTTGATTTCAACCACGATATCCTTAACCCCCGTTTGATCCCTGAGCCACTCTGCTCTCTTCCTGTATCTTAAGGTTACACCTATAATTTTCCTTTCCATCACTCGCTGCGTCGTCCTCAATTTAAGTGGTTCCTCTTTCCTCTTTGTGTGGTTCCAATTCCTCTTTGTAAGTCTCCAGGTTTCTGCTGTAGGAGAAGTAAAGAAAATAATAGTAATATCTGGGGTTTTACGTCCCAAAACCACGATATGATTATGAGAGACGCCGTAGTGGAGGTCTCCGGAAATTTTGACCATCTGGTGTTCTTTAACGTGCGCTGACATCGCACAGCACACAGGCCTCTACCATTTCGCCTCCATCGAAATGCGACCGCCGCGGCCGGGATCGAACCCGCGACCTTCGGGTCAACAGCCGAGCACCGTAGCCACTGTTCCACCGAGGCGGACAGAAGTAAAGAAAATCCTAGAGGGAATGCGAAGAGGCAAAGCCGCTGGTGAGGATCAGGTAACATCAGACCTTCAGACCTGTTGAAAGACGGGGGAGAGATTGTGTTAGAAATAATGGCGACCCTGTATACGAAGTGTATCTTGACGGGGAGGATACAAGAATCTTGGAAGAATGCTAACATCATCCTAATCCATAAGAAAGGGGACGTCCAGGACTTGAAAAATTACAGGCCGATCAGCTTACTGTCCGTTGTCTACACGCTATTTACAAAAATAATTCCTAATAGAATTATTACGACATTCGAGTTCATAGAACCAAAGGACCAGGCAGGATTTCGTACAGGCTTCTCAACAATAGAGCATATTCATACTATCAATCAAGTGATACAGAAATGCGCGGAATACAACCAACCCCTATACATAGCTCATTGTACTTTCACTTTAAGAAAATTTTTGCAGTGAAAGATTTTATGAGATCACAACAAGGGCCGATTCTGGCGCCGTAGTTGTCCGCCGCCGCCACTGCCACCGGTGTCCATAACCACTATCGTGCGAAATAAAGAAAGAAAACTACATAAATCAAAATACCGAGGACAGAATGGGAATCGAACCCGGGCCCTCTGCGTGGCAGCCCAGCATTTGCTCACGAACTTCAGCAACGAATACAAGCATGTGAGCAAAGGCACGACGGTCGCCTACATCGAAGAAATTGTGGAAGCCAGCGACGCCCTCGCCCTCGCCGAGTTTACCGAACGTGCTTCGACGAAGCAAGCTCACCAATTATCTTTCGACGTCAATCCGAGCCTTCCGACGCATAAACAAGAACAGCTGAAAACCCTGCTCCTGCAATACAAGGACTGCTTTTCGTCGTCGTCAAGAGTTCGACAGACCCCAGTCGCACAACACCGCATCATAACAGACGAAAGCGCCAGGCCACTACGTCAGAGCCCGTACAGAGTTTCAACGCGGGAACGCGAGGCCATAAAGAACCAAGTCGACGAAATGCTGCGCGACGACATCATCCAGCCTTCAAAGAGTCCGTGGGCGTCACCCGTGGTGTTATTGAAGAAAAAGGACGGAACCCTACGCTTCTGCGTCGATTATCGCCGCCTGAACAAAATAACGAAGAAGGACGTGTACCCTCTCCCACGGATAGACGACACCCTGGATCGACTCCACAACGCGAGGTACTTTTCGTCGATGGACCTCAAGACCGGCTATTGGCAAATTGAGGTCGACGAGAGAGACCGAGAGAAGACCGCGTTTATAACACCAGACGGTCTCTTCGAGTTCAGTCATGCCCTTCGGTCTTTGCTCGGCGCCTGCGACTTTCCAACGGGTTATGGATACAGTACTGGCAGGATTGAAGTGGCAGACTTGCCTGGTGTACCTGGACGACGTCATTGTGTTTGCTTCAAACTTCGACGAGCACCTCCGGGGACTTGACGCAGTACTTCAAGCAATCAAGGCCTCCGGACTCACCCTCAAGCCAGAAAAGTGCCGCTTCGCATACGAGGAACTCCTGTTCCTGGGTCACGTTAACAGCAAGTCTGGAGTTCGCCCCAACCCACGGAAAACAACTGCCATTGCTGCCTTCCCGCCGCCCACCGACAAGAAGGCCGTACGCCGATTTCTCGGCTTCGCCTATTATAGACGCTTCGTCAAGGAATTTTCACGCATCGCCGAGCCACTAACTCAGCTCACGAAAAATGACGTGGAATTCAAGTGGGGAGCGGCGCAAGTGGAAGCATTTCAAGAATTGAAACGACGCCTGCAGACGCCTCCAATACTTGCGCATTTCGACGAACACGCCGACACGGAAATCCACACCGACGCAAGCAGCGTAGGACTCGGCGCCGTTCTTGTCCAGAGAACTGCCGGCGTGGAAAGGGTTATCAGTTATGCTAGCCGGTCGCTATCCAAGGCAGAAGCTAACTATTCCACAACAGAAAAGGAGTGCCTCGCCATCATCTGGGCTACGTCAAAGTTTCGCCCCTACCTCTACGGGAGGCCCTTCAAAGTTGTGAGCGACCACCACGCCTTGTGTTGGCTAGCTAACTTGAAGGACCCTTCTGGTCGCCTCGCAAGATGGAGTCTAAGGCTTCAAGAATTCGACGTCACCGTCGTTTACAAGTCCGGACGAAAACACTCTGACGCCGACTGCTTGTCTCGTGCCCCCCGTCGACCCGCCGCCGCAGGATGACCAGGAGGATGACTTCTTCTTGGGAACCATAAGTGCCGACGACTTCGCCGAACGACAGCAAGCCGACCCGGAACTCAGGGGCCTTGTGGAGTATTTCGAAGGCAAGACCGCCATTGTTCCCAAGGCATTCAAGCGAGGACTCGCGTCGTTTTCCTTGCGAAATGGCGTTGTCATAAAGAAGAATTTCTCGCCACTTCGAGCCGACTACCTTCTCGTAATGCCTGCAGCACTGCGACCAGAAGTCCTCCAGGCACTACACGACGACCCGGCGGCCGGACAACTCGGACTTTCCCGCACGCTCGCAAGGGTACAGGAAAAGTACTTCTGGCCACGCCTTGCCACCGACGTCGCCCGCTATGTAAAGACGTGCCGAGACTGTCAGCGACGGAAGACACCGCCCACAAGACCAGCAGGCTTCCTTCACCCGATCGAGCCTCCTCGGCGACCGTTCCAGCAGATCGGGATGGACCTCCTGGGGCCGTTCCCAACGTCAACTTGCGGAAATAAATGGATCGTCGTGGCTACCGACTACCTCACCCGCTATGCCGAAACAAAGGCCCTGCCTAAAGGCAGTGCCGCCGAGGTAGCCAAGTTCTTCGTTGAGAACATCGTCCTTCGACATGGCGCCCCAGAGGTTCTCATCACCGACAGAGGTACGGCGTTTACTGCTGACCTAACTCAGGCGATCTTGAGATACAGCCAGACAAGCCACCGCCGGACCACCGCCTACCACCCACAGACCAATGGCCTCACCGAGCGTCTCAAGAAGACCATCGCCGACATGCTGGCCATGTACGTCGACGTCGAGCACAAGACGTGGGATGCGATCCTTCCGTACGTGACTTTCGCGTGCAACACGGCCGTACAAGAGACGACGCAGATGACGCCATACAAGCTGGTCTACGGACGGAGTCCGGTAACGACGCTTGACGCCATGTTACCAAACGTCACCGACGAAGAAAACATCGACGTCTCCGCCTACTTACAGCGCGCCGAGGAAGCCAGACAACTCGCCCGCCTGCGAATCAAGAATCAGCAGACGACCGACAGCCGCCGCTACAATCTTCGGCGACGCTTCGTGGAATACCAGCCCGGCGACCGCGTTTGGGTGTGGACGCCGATACACCGACGTGGACTCTGAAAAACTTCTTCGGCGATACTTCAGGCCGTACAAAGTGCTTCGACGTCTAGGCGCTCTGGACTACGAGGTTGTCCCGGACGGCATTACGAACTCTCAACGGCGCCGTGCGCGACCTGAAGTCGTCCATGTCGTGCGCCTCAAACCGTATTACGCGCGTTAGCGAACCTGAGGACTGCACTTATTGGTTTATTGTACTTTCTTGCTGTATTGTTGTTATATATTGTTGCATGCATTTTTCCCCGTGTTATATTTAAGCATCGGGACGATGCTTTTTCAGAGGGGGGCATTGCCACGCGCGTTTCTAATTTTCACAGTTGCTGTATGCGGTTTTCGCCCACAAAGACTGTGAGCAACGCTCATCGCAAACCGCGCCTCTTTGTTCGAGAAGCTCCGCGATTGTTGTAGATCATTTTGTTAAGATCATCGTCTTTCTATGAAAGGACAGCCTTCAACTAACCTATCATTACATTGTCGTCAGTGTAACTGCAGCCCAGATTTCAGAAGAACCAAAGTCATTGCGCGGCATAAGGATCGTACGACACGTGAGCTGGTGGAAGCGTATTTTATTTTAAAAGCTGGTGTTAGTTGTGTCGCTAAGCCCTCCGTGGCACTGCATCAATCAGAGATTGGATATCTTGATGCGCAAATGTAGTGGTCTTTGGGTTCGTGCACGCACGTATGGTTTTTTGGGGTTTTTCTTCCTTTATATTCTCGTGCTTTCAATAAAAAATGTCAGTTGTTAGTATGCGCTTGTGTTGTTCCCGTCTCTCTTCGTCCACGTTTTTCGCGCACTGTCTTGAAACATGGAATACCAACTCGCCCAACAGTCCATTCTTCTAAGTGACTGTATGTCGAACATAAATGACAAGTGGTAACATGGAAATAATGACATGTCATGTGCGACATGACTTGCATGCCGCGCTCATGGCGGGCTCCCGGCCATTTCGTTAGCTTCATATACACCAAATTTGGGATTGAGTGACGTGACTGTATGACGAACATAAATGACAAGTGGTAATATGGAAATCATGACTTGTCATGTGCGACATGACTTGCATGCCACGCTCATGGCGTGCTCGCGGCCGTTTCGTTAGCTTGATATACACCAATTTTGGTATTGAGTGACATGACTGTATGACGAACATAAATGACCAGTGTAATATGGAAATCATGACTTGTCATGGGCGACATGACTTGCATGCCACGCTCATGGCGCGCTCGCGGCCGTTTCGTTAGCTTGATATACACCAAATTTGGTATTAAGTGACATGACTGTATAACAAACATAAGTGGCAGGTGTTAACATGAAAATCTTGGCATGCATGTTATCTACAACGCCATTTACATGTCACGCTCATGGTGCGCTTGTGTCCAGTTCGCTAGCTTGATATACACCAAAATTGGTATTGCGCGACGTGACTGTATGACGAACATAAATGGCAGGTCCTAACATGTAAAACACGACATGCAAATTATGTAAAGCATGATTTGCTCGTTCCTGGCTGCTGCGCATTACATCGATTCCCACAGTGCGTGGGATCTGCCGGCTTTTTTACTTGCCTTATGGTTGTTATTTATTGTATTTTTGTTACTGTTGTTATTTATTGTATTTTTGATATTGTTGCTATTTAGTGTATGTACTTTTGTTCCACGTGCTGTTTTTGGCATCGGGACGATACTTTCTCCGAGGGAGGCATTGCCACGCGCGTTTGTTGTTCCAACCTAGCTGTATTTGGTGTACGCCCACAAAGCCTTTCAATAATGCTCGGCGTAGACCGCGCCTCGGTGTTCGAGAAGCTTCACGATTGTAGTATATCGTTTTGTCAAGATTACGCGCAAGACGCGAATACTCAAGCTTATTCCAGAGCTTACGCGATAACCAGTGACAACAATGGAAAGTTCGACGCGTGATGTTAAAAGACGGCGTGTCCGAACGACGATGAGTTATTCGACGACCGATGGTCTGTGCGCCTATATCAGTGTACCGCGTGTATTGCTTGCCGTAATTTGAGTTTCCGTTTCGCGGCAAGAAGTTCGGCGAAATAAAGAGTTGGACCTTGAAGAAGACAACTGCTGACTTTGTCCACGTCACGACCACGTGATAATATAATCCCTAATTGTAGCATATACAGTAACTCTAGTGCCACACTCCCCGTCGCGGAACCTGTCGGCGCATGTTGACCGGTTCCTTCAGTGTTCTAAATTTTTTCAAGACTAGCTTTCTTACTGCCGCTTTTCATTTCACTTTGTGCATGTTTAGAACGCGACAGCATTAGGGAGCTCGTTTCGCAGAAATTCCCGCGTGGGCGTCGTCGTCGTTGGTGGTGAGTGAAAAATCAGCGTTAGTCGTGACCGAAAAATCGCGAAAAACGCACATACAAATAGTTCGCGTGTAAATCAAACCCAGGCCACCTTCGTGGCAAGCAGGTGTAAGCCTCGTCATTGTTGGAAACCGCTTCGGGAAAAAAAAAACGTCGCAGTTTCGCCGCAAGTGCGACGCAATGAATGCGATTGCAACAAATTCGATTGTCCTGCGAAGAACGGCAAGCAGATCGAAACATGCAGCGCGCTACTGAAGCACGAAGGACGCGCGAAAAGAGCACACACATGCAGGACGAGCGCGAACTAATAAGTTTCACAGGTCGACACTTAAAGCGCTGCTCAAGCAAGCGCAAACTAACAAGTGTCATATTTGTCACTACACTGTGTTTGAACAGCATGCTCCTTCCGAAAAACGGGCCTCAGCTGTGAGCGAAGAGACCTTTGTGCGCTCTGTAACTTACACGTGACCTCCTTTCCGATGAAAGCACACGACGTACAAACGAAGAGAAGCGCACGCGCGCGCAGTCGGGTGACTAGGCTTCGTAGAGCAAATTACACAGGGCACGCCTCCCAACGAGCGGGGCGCAGGGCGCGCCCCTTCGAGCCATCACGCTGGTAATGCTGAAAAGATGGTGATCTTCCACCTAGGTCGGCGTTCCGCAAGCCGTAAATCGTGTATGTAAATAGCTCGCTGTTAGTACACTGGAGTAGGTGCGCCTCCGTGGCCGACTGGTTAACGCAGCGCGCTGCGGAGCGAGAGGTCGCCTGTTCCATTCCACGTGTAGGACATTTTAGGGGCAAAGCTCCTCTTAGTCTAACCTTGTCCTGCGTCAGGCGTAACCGGCACTATCTCGTGATAATGATGACGATGACGCTGATGACCACGAAGAATAAGCGCGTTCCAGACCACCTCTAGTTCCCATCGTGTGCACCGAGGAAGCAGAGCGTCCCGCAGGCGGTGTGGCCATCTATGTCAAGCAGAATACAATAAGGCCGTCCACCACCACTACAGTCATGGCCGAGAGCATAGAGGGGCAGCTTAGGAATGGCTAGGCAGGTGGTGTCTGTCGCCCAGGCTGGCTCCATTCCTTGATCTTGCTTGGATGTGCTTGCGGGGGCTTAGTCCATCCCTCCTTCCCGCGTCCTACACCCCTCCAAAGCATGCGCGTCCCCTCCACCTCTCTCTCCGCTCCAACGCTCACCCCAGAGTTGCCAGTTCCGCCTATAATAAGCGGATTTGGGCTTCTTTTTTCGCCGAGTCGCTTGTAGAATTTTCCAGGCGCTTGCAGCGCTCCTTTGGGTTTATTTGCGTTTTCCAGCAAATATAGTCATTTTGGTGATCATAACGTGCAGCAATAGCGCTTTTGCCGTTCATCAATAGCGCGTTTGTCAATGCCTTTGTTGTGTAGTTGAGCGTTGAAGTGAAACATACGTTGGGGGAGTCAACCAGTAACGTGAATCATGAACTGACAAAAGTGCATTCCGCCGAATGGAGACTACCCTGGAAATAAGTTAAAAAGTAAATATGTGCTTTCGTTCGTAGTTGCGCATACTTTCGCTCTACAAAAGAATAAGTGACTTCCTTTGAGCTCTCCTTCGTACTTGAGTGTCATTTCTTTATTATAACAAAAATACTTTCAGGAATGGGAAAGTTCATTAAATTTCTGCTTCTTTTGGGCTTCTTTCGTGGTGAATATTAGCTTGTTAGCTCGGTAGCATCTGGCAACTCTGGCTCACCCCCTCCTTTTTCTCCTCTAGCAATCCTCTACTGTACGGAGCGGCGCCCGCGTCCTACACCACTCCAGAGCATGCGTGTCCCCTCCCCCCTCTCTCTCCTCACCAACGCTCACCCCCTTTCTCTCCTCTAGGTATCCTCTACTGTACGGAGCGGCGCGCGCGTCCCCTCTCTCTCCTCTCCTACGCTCACCCCCTTTCTCTCCTCTAGGAATCCTCTACTCTACGGAGCGGCGTCCGTGTTCCACATCCCAACAGCGGATGTGCGTCCTCTCCTCCTCTCTCTCCTCTACGCTCACCCCCTCTCTCCCCTCTAGGAATCCTCTACGGAGCCATATAAGAACCCCTATCCCTCCACTTCACCGACCATAAAGCCGTTATAATGAAGGGGGACCGAAAGCCACGTCTAGCTACCATTTACGAATAAATTAAATTTCTTGTATATATACACACAGTGTTTGTCACGTCTTTGATGATGTAGTGGACGAAGATTCACGGTTTACCGATGAACCTCCAGAGCTTCGCCCACTCATCATCATTCACTCCATGGTTATGCTGTGATTTTTTGTAGCTATTTTTCTTTGTGGCTTTTCTATATATATATATATATATATATATATATATATATATATATATATATATATATATATATATATATATATATATTTAGCGTGGGCATTTGTTATGTACTTCTTCCTCACCTGTGCATTATCATAATCATCATCATCCGTATGTGTCTCAGTCCTCATCGTCACCGTGAGATCATCATCGGGTGTGTGCGCGCTCTGCCCGTTCGCTTCCGAAGCCTTGCGTCGAATAAACGTCGTCCCAACCAAGACGTCATACGTGGTGGAGGTGCTGGGTACGCCCTTGATTCACTACAAGGCGCGCAATACTTTTCGAGCCTCGACTTGCGTTCAGGGTACTGGCAAATTCCCATGCATGAAGGCGACAAAGAGAAAACAGCGTTCGCAACCCCCGACGGGCTATACGAATTCAACGTGATGCCTTTCGGGCTGTGCAACGCACCCGCGACTTTTGAGCGCATGATTGACACCGTGCTGCCAGGCCTGAAATGGAAAACTTGCCTTTGCTACCTGGACGACATTGTTATCTTTTCGTCAACGTTTTCTCAGCACCTACAACGCTTGGATGAAGTTCTGACGTGCCTTGCCGGCGCTGGTCTCCAACTGAACACCAAGAAATGCTGTTTCGCCAGCAAATCTATCAAGGTCTTGGGACACGTCGTTAGCAAAGATGGAATTCGGCCAGACCCTGACAAGATTGCTGCGGTCCTTCGCTTTCCGCGCCCCGAAAGACCGAAGGAGTTGCGGAGTTTTCTTGGCCTCGCCTCCTATTTTCGTCGGTTTATCCAGAACTTCGCCTCAATAGCTGCTCCACTACACCAGCTACTTTCTTCAGAATATATATATAAGGACTATAGGAAGTATCACGCAGGCTCTGACCGGCCTTCATCAGACGAAGGCCGGTCCCACGGCCTTCGTTGCAAACTGACCCTAAGTAGTCTTCATGTCGGGTGAGGAATCTCATTTGCATGTGTAACAAAGCGTTTTAGAACAGTGAAGTAACAACCAGGCGTCACACAATATGAATTGCGTAACGAGTGAGTCGTTGAAAGCTCCAACCCATTACAAAAGCCTCAGGCATAATTCTTCATCATCGTCAGCCACAGTATCAACAAAGTGCCCATAATGCCTTACAAGTGTGTAGCGGGTTCCACGCTTTTCCGAAGAATGAAGAATAATGGCATAGTGGACTTTCCCCACTACGGCAAACTTATGATGTTTATGGCGTAGTGGGTACCATGCAAGTGTGCTTGTAGTAGTTGCCCCAAAAGTGTTTAAAAAAGGCTCCAGAAAAGCCGCTCTTCCACAGTTCACTGTGACTCTGCTACGCTTTCCGCGCAGGCCATGACTGCGAGTGTGGAGCATATTTTTTTTTGCCAGCTAGCGCCATCTAGCGTATGATCTTCTTTCTTTTCTTTTTTTTTTTCGGGCAAGCACATGCCGAGTAAGCTTCACATACTACCTGAAGGCATCAAGTCTTCCGGAACGAGGTCCTCGCTATGAATGTTGTGTGCATGAACAGATGCGCCGCTGCCACGTCTTCGTGAGGTCCCTTTAAATTTGTCGACAGGAAGTTTCAATGCACAATGTTGTACAGGCAGGCCCGTAGCCAGGGGGGGGGGGGGGGCTAGCGGCCGGGCTTCCCGCCTCTCCCCCCCCCCCCCCCCCGAAATTCGGAAGAAGGCGGGGTGTTATAAAAAATTTCTGGCTGCAGGCCTGTCAACAGGTTTAATTTCTGAGAAATCACTCACCACAATCATGCTGGTTGTGTAGAAGTCTAGACAACTGTCCAATGCTGCGCGGCAGCTGGCCGCGTGGGTCACCTGGAGAGAGGAAAAATCTACTGAAACGAGATACATTCACCTTCATGCGGGCGCGGTGGCTAGTATGCTCTTTCGTAAATGTAGAAGCTCAAAAACTATTTTAAAGTACAGCTCCTTTGGACATGATAAAAATTTCGAGCTAGAAATCCATAAGCACTAACCTCAAGCATAGATGATGCTTCCCGCAGAAGCCCTTTTTTGCTAGAGTTCACATAAACCTGCAGAAATAGCGAATGTTAACGCCGGATGAAATCAGCGTACCCACTGGGCTAACCTGAATGTAGGACATCAGCTCCTGGCACGTAATCTTTCGTCCGTTTATCTCTTTCGGCAGCAGGTTGTCGGGTTGTAGTAACAGGAGGACGAGCTCAGGAAGGTGCTGCTTGAAAGTGGCGCTAATGTCCGAGAGGCGGCCGTCAAAGGAGCACTCATCCGTGGCCTGCACTAACGGAAAGAGAGTTATACATGTGTACTTGTATGCGCGTTTTCCAATAGTTTATGCTCTCACAATGATGCGGTTATCAGTGAGAAGCCGTTTCTAAAACGGCAATCTGGTCTTTGAACAGCGAAGCTGTTCTAACATGCCGTGCCCAAAAACTATCAGCATCATCAACGGATACGTGCCGTAGAATTTCGGCGGATCCCACTACTTACCGCAACGTCGTGGCCTGTAATAAATATGATAACGAGTACAGACAGAGAGAGAGAAATATATGAACAAACAGAGAGACGGAAAGAAAAATATCAAGAGGGAGTAAGAGAAAAATGTTTACCAAAAAAAAATTCTTTACGAGGCGGGATTCGAACCCGCGCACCCTCGATCCGACGGCGAGCGCCGTAACTCAGCTATTTAGGCAAGCTAGCAGAGCCTACCACAGCCATGTATAGTGTATAGCAGGGGTCTCAAACTCAACTCAGCCAGCGGGCCGCAGTCCCGCAGTTTAGTCCCGCAAGGGCCGGGAACACTGAAGAAAGTCGGAGCGGGGGGGGGGGGGGGGGGAGATTGCACAATTTGTCAGAAAACCTTACCATTTCAAAGAAAATCTTTCGAACATGTCATTTCTGAATGAGATATGGTTCCAGGATTCAGGAATTATTTTCGAGGGTAGGGGGGGGGACACTTGGTGAAGGTTTGGGAAGAACAAATATTTCTGTTTATTTTGGTGAAACACCCTCCTCCATGAAAATGACGGGGTAAGGGGGGGGGGGGGGGGGGGACACGACCCTAGGGCACTCCCCCTGGCTACGGGCCTGACCAAGAACATGTCGATACCGATCCCCAAAATAACAAAAGTCTGGACGCCGATTCTGAAATATAGCTTTTGTTTCACGGTTGTTTTATGACATGGTGACTACATGGGATGCCTCTCGAACGCATAAAAGCATTAATGCTTTAGACCAGTCACACCTGGGCAGCTAACAAATTTAAAAAAAAATGTTGGACGAAAGCAGTCATGGGGGGGGCCGCGGGCCGCAAGTGAAAGGCTCGCGGGCCGCATGCGGCCCTCGGGCTGCGTGTTTGAGACCCCTGGTGTATAGAGTAGCAAAAGGGTGGGAAAGAGAAGTGAGCGTGAGGAGGAGAGATGTGATATGTAGAGGAGGAGGGAAAGGAGGAGGGGATGAAGTAATGCGTAGCGCAGGTAGAATGAGACAAATAAAGAGAAAAGAATGCAGAATGAAGAACAAGGACGGGCAGAGAAAACATCAACGAAGAAAAAAAATGCCCCCCACCTCCCCGAAGGGAATCGTGAGGAAATGCGAATGCATTTCTTGCGCTGGGAGATTTCGCCTTCACCGACTTCTGCCATCGCCTTGAGAGGCGCCCAGCCAGCGAACGGTCGAGAGTGAGGCGCGTGCGGACGGGAGAGTGGGGCGCAGGGAGGAGAGAGCGAACGGCGAGAGAAGGAGCGGCGAAGCACTGCACCTACCCTCTCCTACCCTCTCTCGCACCACATGCTCCGGTTGCTAGGGGCGAGGATAAGCGCGCGCCCGCAGCTGTTGCTATGGGAGAGGGAGTGAGAGCGGAGAGATAACACCTGCCGGCGCGCGGACACCGCCGCAGACAACGCCGCCTGACATAGCCCGACTAAGAAATGCATTCGCATTTAAAAGAAAGTAGGGAGGGAGGGAGACCACCCTTTACAGACACACGGACTCTCGCATAAGAGAGATTGCTGAAGCCTTCGCTATCTGCAAAAATGGTGACACATGTGTTAGCGCACCGTCGATTGCGTTACTTGATTGCGAGCTGACGTTCTTGGAGAAGACTTAAAGATGTTGTAAGTGTAGTCTTTTGTCATGTGGGTAGGTGGCGTGCGCATGTTTTGTTCCTTCTTTTTCCCTTTCTTTTTTTTTTCTTTTTCGGTTTCGCTTCAATAGAGCAATAAGTTGTCAGTCAGCGCTCGTGTTGTCAAGTCTTTCTCTGTCCTATGTCTTTTGCGCTGTGTCTATATGAAGGGAGAAAAAAGACAGAAGGAAAGAGGAAGCAAGCATTGCGTCTTTTAGTGAACAGATACCGCACCACGTGGCCAAGTTGCGCATGCGCAGTAGCTAAGCGACGCCCACAGAGGGAGACATCGCGCGCAACTTCCGCGTTATAGTGCATAGCCTGGCTACGTGCTCCCGAGGAGGAAGCCGCGTATCTTGAAGCTAGATGTGTCGGTCGACCGGATGTACGAGCGGCGACGGGCCCATGATTCACTATGCCAAGCTTTTCGCGACTTAGTGCTAAGTGCCCGGAACTTTTTTATCTTACCGACGTGACTTCTATTGCGACGTTGCCACATTTCATTATTGTTAAATATGAACGCATAACCGTCGTTGTTGTATGTTGGAACTGAACGGTTGCGCGTCTAAACACGTGAATGAAGGTGCAATTCCCAGAATGTAGGAAGGCAACAGTTACAAGTGAGCATTTCGCAATTTGGATGAAAGAAAGAGAGAAATGGAGAAAGAAGGAAGGAAAGAGAGAAAGGAAGAAAGAAGGAAGGAAAGAATGAAAGAAAAAAACAAAGAAAGAAAGGAGGGAAAGAAAAAGAAAGAAAGACAGAAAGGCAGAAGGACAGAAAGAAAGCGAGAGAGAAAGCAAGAAGGAAGGAAGGAAAGAAGGAAATAAAGAAAGAGAGTAAGGAAGAAGGAAGGAAAGAAAGAAAGAGAGAAAGGAAGAAAGAAAGAAAGAACGGAAGAAAGAGAGAAAGGAAGACAGAAGGAAGAAAAGAAAGAAACAGAGATTGAGAGAAATGAAGAAAGGAGGATGGAAAGAAAGAAAGGGAGAGAGAAAATAAGAAAAGAAGGAAAGAAAGAAACAGAGAAAGAGAGAAAGGAAGAAAGAAGGAAGGAAGGAAAGAAAGAAGGAAGGAAGGAAGAAGGACAAAAGAGAGAAAGAAAGAAAGAAAGAAAGAAAGAACGCGAGAAAGGAAGAGAGAAAGGAAAGAAAGAGAGAGAGAAAGGAAGAAACAAGGAAAAAGAAGAAAAGAGAGGAAGGAAGAACGAAGGATAGAAAGAAAGAAAGAAAGAGAGAAAGGAAGCAGGAAGGAAAGAAAGAGAGAGAGAGAGAAAGGAAGAAAGAAGGAAGGTGAGAAAGACAGAAAGGAAGGAGAGAAAGGAACAAACAGGAAGAAGGAAGGGAAAAAAGATCGAGAGAAAGGAAGAAGGAAGGACAGAAAGAGAGAAAGAAAGAAGGAAAGAAACGAAAGAAAGAAAGAAAGAATGGAACAAAGAAGGAAGCAATGAAAGAAAGAGAAAACGAGAGAAAGGAAAAAAGAAGGAAGGAAAGAAAGAAAGAACGAGAGAAAGGAAGAAAGAACGTATGAAAGAAAGAAAGAGTGAACGGAAGAAGGACGGAAGTAAAGAAAGGAAGAAAGAGTGATAGGAAGAAGGAAGGAAGGAGACAAAGGAAGAAAGAACAAAGGAAGGAAGGAAAGAAAGAAGGCAAAAAAGGAAGAGAGAGAGGAAAAAAGGGAAGGAAAGAGGGAAAGAAAGAAAGACAGGAAGAAAGAAGGAAGGTGAGAACGAGAGAAAGAAAGAGAGGAAGAAAGAAAGAACTAAGGATAGAAAGAAAGAAGGAAGAAAAGAAAGAAAGAAGGAAGGAAGGAAAGAAAGAGAGAAAGGAAAAAAAGAAGAAAGGAAAGTGAAAAAAAACAAAGAGAGAGAGGAAGAAAGAAGAAAGGAAAAATGGAAAAAGAAAGGAAGAGAGAAAGGAAGAAGGAAGGAAAGAAAGAAGATGAGAAAGAGAGAAATAAAGAGAGAAAGGAAGAAAGAAGGGAGGAAACAAAGAAAGAAGGCAGAAAAGAAAGAAAGAGAGAAAGGAAGAAGGAAGGAAAGAAAGAAAGAAAGTGCCGCTGAAGTACTTCGTGGAGATGCTTCAGCGATGCTGAAGCGTGCGGCCACGCAGTTTATCACTCGGTTAATGCCGATGCTTTTTAAAAGCTTTTCTCATTACTGTATAGAAATGTGAATTCGTACTTGCCGACCGTCTGTTGCCTTCTTCATCATAGCGCGCCAGTGATGAGTAGTGGGATTCGCCCAGTTTCTGCGCCACATACCCGTTCATGATGCTGATAGCTTTTTTTGTGCATCATCAGTAGGTTTCTTTGTAGCGCACATACACGATAGGACAAAATGGAGACACATATAAACACAGGGCGCAAACTTCGAATATAGTTTATTCTCAGGAAACCAGGGTACATTTATACACTCGCCTGACGAATCACAGGCGCGTGATCATGGTGAACAAAGCATAAAGTGTGTGTCTATATGTGCCTTCAAATTTTGTCCTATCGTGTATGTGCGCTACAAGGGAACCTACTGAAGACGTGCTACCAACAAGCCCGCATCGCATCCTTCGTGAATTTTTTTTGTACGCCCCTAATTTTTTACACGTAGCTTTAAATAGCGTCGCTATTAAAAAGGCGCCGATTTGTGCATAACAGTTTCAATTTGCGCGCAACAGACACTAGCGGCACTGTCGAAGAATCTACACGAAGCACAGTTTTCACGAATAGACCGTGCTTTGCATTTCTTCATGAGGGGGAAACCATTCATTCCTGTATGGCAAAACACAGTATTTTTTGGTACTGAGCCTTTCAGACCCGCTCTGGCCTGTCATTCGTCAGCATAGGTTCGTCTGGCAAATGCTGAGACACCTAAACCATCGAACAGTGCACAGCAGGAAGGCCACCATGTGCTGCAAGGTTTCAGCACACTTAGATATAGGCGCTTATTTATTGGAACCAGACGAACCAGACTAACACATCACTGTGTAGTCTGTACGCCCTCTGTGCGCGTTCCGTAGTGACCAAACGTAGCCTCCGACAATAGCTGAGGCAACGCGGTGCTTTGTCAGAGGTAATGCAGGGTTCAAACGCACGCATCAAGTGCAATAATACTAGTTTGTCTGACGTGCGGTGCTCCAGTGGCGATGCGATTAAAGCACCTGAATAAACCCGGGGGCGTTAGACGGGAATATGGTGTCTCGATCCCATCGCCACTTTCCGTCGTAAGAGTGATGGCACCAATACACCGTGCTGCCGTATTATCTTGTCGGACCGATCGACGAGGATACACGTTTGCGGGCGTTTTGCTGTAGCGTTGTGTGACTAAATTCTCCGAAACAACACGGTATATAGCGCCGGCGGACTCGTCAGCACCCCGGACTAACGAACGCTGTCATCGAGGCGCCTCGCACCGCTTCGCGCTGCACACAAAAGGCCGTTGCTGTCTTATTTAGTGGCGCGAGCACCGACTGACACCCTCGTTTCTTGTGCAGCACCATCGGGGACCTACTTTCGGGGTTGTTACTAAAATTTGCGAAAAATAAGACCACGCAAGACCGACGCCTTATGTGTGGCAGGGGCTAAGAAGGATGTCTGATTCGCGGCGTCCCACGTAAGAAGAAACAAAAGGAAATAAATTGGGGCTCGTACCCGCGTATCCAGTGCTGTATGAGACTGGAAAGGGAACGAAACACTATGTGGGAGCACAAGTAAAGGCCAATGGAATATATAGGTCGTCTAAAGTTTTAGCACGCAAGTGTTTCATGCCGGGGTCAACCGGCACAACACTGACGTAAATTCTGTCATGAATGTGACGTCAATAAAATATGCACAAAGAGATCCCCAAAGAAAAAACAGCAGAAAAGGCTTTGTTGATTTGGATGACTTCGGAGCCGAAACAACCGGCACCTCGATCCGCGACGATAGGAGCTGGGCGCCCTATCCACTGCGGTACCCACGCTCATGCATGAGGCTTCACAAACGCGCCTTATTCGCTTGTTTGACGGCCTATAGGTAACGCTGCGCGTCTTACAACATGGCGCCCAGCTAGATGATCGCACCGAGTGGTGCGTCTGCGGTAAGCTGAAAATTCGCGGCCACTGGCGTATTTCTAAACCTGTAAATGCCACTTCGAGACACGATGACAGCCCTGAACCCTTATCTATCGTTGCTGTTGTCTTCTCCTATGTAGGCGACAGAAAGCGGCACCTCCAAGGCGTAGCTGTGCCCAATGCCCGATTGGAATTTGTGATGTAATTATATACACGCCATTATGAAATGGCATCACAGAATGATGACAACGACCAGGCTTCAGCAACGCCGCACGTCAGAAATGGCATCCGCCGCCAGTGATAATCCAGATGTTGCTTCCGCCTCGCGACACATGGGGGGCTAGTCGATCTGTAAAACACGCGAATATAGGTGTCGCCGTCTGGCATTGGTAAAGTGAAGTACTGAGCAGTGACACTACCCAGGTAGCACAAAAGAGATATAATCCATTAAGGGTTTTTGGTCTAAACTATCTACACGCCGGATTAAAGAAGTCAACTTCAAGACGGATATAATCAACAAAGAAAACCCCGCTATCAGACGGACTTTTAAAGACGCTTACAGGCGTCGCCTTCTTTATAATTTGTGTTGTTTATGAATATATCTTCTTAGCCGTCAGCTATACGGATATTACGAGTCAGCTATACGGATAGCACGTTTCAATATGTGCGTACATGTTTGTCCATGCCATGTTTACGCGGGATGTATCATGTGTCGTGTCCCGGTGTATGCTAACTACTTCAGCTATGTTAACTTTAGCTGTGTGAATACTTCAGCTATGTGTACCGGTGTATGTTAACTAGTTCGGCAAAGTTTTAATCATGATCATGGACGTTATCTACGGGATGGAGGTGTTCCACAAGGCGCCAACGTGGCTACATCTACGTCAAGCGGTACTATAGCTGCCAAACACCAGCATACATTGAGCGAGCTCTCATGTATCAACGTGAATGTTAAAATCAACTACTTCTATGAATACGTGGTTCACTCTCGTGTTGCACATATAGTCCTGTCAGGGAAGAATCAACCATATATTTTTAATTCAGCTGCCGTGCCTGACGTCTAGCCACGATAAAGCAAATCTCTTTGGCGTCTTAATTTTACACCCACGGACTCCGTTGTAGGCGGCGCATCGTGCCATCCTGGAACCCTTCCACACATTTTCAGAAGTGGGGTAAGGAATTCATGTTGCTCACAACCATCTCTGACCAAACAGGAGGCTTTTATTAGATACGCAATACCGGGTATTTATGTGGAAACCGGAAGAGCCTAAAAAGACCGGCAGTGTAAAGCGGAAAGTGATAAAGAGCTATCACACTCAGGGGCTAGAAAACTGGTGTGCTTTTTTACTCGCGAAAAATACGTGAGGTAAATCATTGGTAGGGCTCAATACGAAACGTTTGCCAATGAAAATTCAAGGCAAGGTCATTACCCATGCCCAAGAAGATGCCGCTAATACTTGCCGTTAGGCCTGGGTGAGGCATGAGAAAGCAGTTGATCTTCATGAAACACTTGAATATCTTCATCCGCAGCTGCCGCAGTTCTTCGTCTTGCCCTTCTGCGACTTGAAGTCGCTTCTCCAGGAGTTCTCGACCACCCAACTCACCATACTGCATTTCCCACGCTGAGGGCCAGTCGCGCACCAGAAACAGCAAGCTCTGGAAGGGCCGGGCACAACTCACCTGCACGTAACAGTTTTGCATCGAGTGTCGTTTTGCACCGGAGCGATGTTAATCTGTTGACTGACGTCTGAACAAAATCAGCTTCAGCACAGACAAATGCCAACAATAATAATCCCCGCCCAAGCATTCGTTACAACTGGTCGACCAGCGAAGCTGAAATTTGCGGCACCAGTGTTTGTCAGTGTTATTCCTATCGGTTTATTAATGTCTTGCTAAACTATTGCTGCCTATTGCCCAGAAGTTCTAATTGGCTGAGTTTGCCTAATTTCTGTTGCCTACAAGTTTTCGCCCGCGGAGCACTCCTTCATTTTAGTGGTCCAGTGTATAGTAGCAGTGCATGCCCAGTTGCTGTGGGACATATGCGCTAGCAGTTCTGGCGTGCATAGGAACTACGAATTTTACTGTCGCCAGCCATATACATCTTCGCTGGGAAATATTTTCGCAATAGTTACCGCAGAGGAGTGTCTCGCGCCATGCAGTGCCTACCAGAACTGATATCACAGGTCACAGAAATTTCGGAGATAGGCTGTTGCTATGGGGACGTAGAGGACGTGGTTTCGTGTCCTACCTGTGCGACCAAATCTCTATGGGGGGCGAAATGCCATGATACACTTGTGCGTCAAAGAACCATCTTCATCACAAGTTGGATTTGGCAAACTGCGGGGCAAATGTCTCTTCTACGTCCACTAGACTCTTCAATTTCCGTAGGCCATAGGTTACGACACGTTGGTGTAGGCGATCCAGAACTTTTTCCCACAAATGAAAATTGTCAGACCACTGAAAAACGACGCGTACACGAGCGCTAGTGCACCCTTGTGTATGTTTCATCTTTCGTTGCCCTATACAGATATATTTGGTGCTAAACGAAGCTATGTTCTTAATTTATCTTCCCGCATTTCTTCTTTCCCCAGTAGCGGTTCACCCACTAATTGGCCAATCCCCTCCATTGGGTATGAGCCATGTCCGGAGGATAACAACAACAACAACAACAGCGCTTCGCTTCCCTTGAAATGCAGACTGGTGGATCATTCATTCCACGCCGAATGTCCCAGCCATTTTGGCGACCATATCACAGGTATTCGAAAAAAAATCCTGCTGATTTGTTGGATTGAAAACAGTGAACTGGGAGAATATTTCGGAGACAAATTTTTTTTTTTTGGTCTGGTAGGTGCCTTCCGAATTTCCCAGGACGTATTTTTGGAGTCTGTGAGAAAATTTATTCTAAGAGTATAGTTTATTGTTTCTACACCAAATTTGGTTTACATATTAAGCAAAGGCGTTTGTGTAAGTTGTTTGAAGCTGAGTAAGATTAGCTCAAGTTTTCTGCCATATACGCCTCTAAACTTTAGCCAAAATGTTCTATGTTTGCATTTTTTTCATTGCAATATTACGGCTTGTATGAATATTTGAGTAAGGAATACTTAAACCACGGAAGGTACACTTTGAGAAAAAAAACATTTTCAGACCCCTCAACCTTCTAAAAATTACGAGAAAAAAATCACGAATTTCTGAAAATCGTGACTTTTGTCCACATGGAGACGCAATTTGCACCTCGTTGCGCTCCATTTAAAAATAAGCTTTATACCTCAATCGAAGGCAAATTAAGCGCTCTTCTTATATAGCAACTTTTATCATTACAATTTTTGTTTTACGGAAGAAAATAGTTTTTGAAGTTTTCCATAAACGGCGATCTTCCCATTTGGTCATACGACAGTTTCCTAGTTGAAGTTCTCCATTGTCGTCAATGGAGAAATTTCAAACATTATTTTCTTCCATAAAACAAAAGTTCTAATGATAAATGTTGCCATATAAGAAGAGCTGTTCATTAGCTTTAGATTGAGGTATAGAGCTGATTTTTAATTGCACCACTACGTGATGCAAATTGCATCACAATGAGGACAAAAATGACGACTTTTTTAAAAGTCGGGATTTTTTTCACTTAAAGTTTTGAAACTTGAGGGGTCTCAAAATATTCTCTGCGCAATGTATACCTTTTGTGAAATAAGTATTCATTATTCAAATATCCATACAAAGCGCACTGTTGCAATGAAAACAATGCAAACATAGAACATTTTGGTTAAATTCTTAGAGGCGTATATGGGAGAAAACTTGCACTACTATTATTCAGGCTTCAAACGCCTTACACCAGCGCCTTTGCTTAATATGTAAACCAAATTTGGTGTAGAAAGAACAAACCATACTCCTAAAGAAATTTTCTCACAAACGACACGCTGGCGATATTCTGGGAAATTTGGAAGGGAACCACCTGACCAAAAATTTGCTTCTCTCCGTAATATTCTAGCAATTTACTGTTTTCAATGCAGCAAATCAGCACGACTCTTTTGAATACATTTGAGATGGTCGCCAAAATGGCTGGGACGTTTGGCGGGGAATGACCCTGGTATATTTCATGGCGCACGGTTATGTGTCCTTCTCGCAACATTTTCTCGCCATATCCAATTGTTCTTGATTGCGACTAAAATTTTTGTAACACACGCTTTTTTTACTGACGCACACTGCTCTCTTTTTTTAGGAGCGAAGCTCTTTAGCTCGGCACCCCGCCGTCGCCGCCGCCGTTGAAGCTCCCTGGCAGGGTGCTAGCTGTGGCGTCTACCCCTCACGCGGGAGGATAAATGAGCTTTATGAGCGCTGGAACACGGATGGCGTCTGCACGATGCGCAAAGCGCGAGAATAGAAACGCATGCGAAACGGAGGCCGATTAGCCTCCCTCTCCCTCTTTCTTCGACTCTGCCCTCTGCCCTCAAACCGGCGAACGCGCAAAACCATCGCTTCACCCTGTCGTCGGCCCAGTGGTTGGTCCGTTGCCTGGACAATGAAACGCCACGCGCGCCGAACGCCGCGTGCTGGCTGGTTCACGCTAGCGGCACGGCGGCTCGCCCTTTGCCGCTTGTTGTTCTCAGGCTGCCGTGCGCGGGCGGTTTCGTTCGCGCACGTCTGCCGTTCTTTGCCGTTCGGAGAATAGGTCCGCGACCCATTTTCGTGCCGTTTTCCGTGTGCTGGAGAGCGATGCGGCTAATCAGCGACGGGGGAGCTACATCGGTGAGCCGCATCGACTGCTTTCGGCTTTCCCGTCGTCCGCGTCTGCTGCGGGACGCTTCGAGCTGCTTGCTTCTTGCTCGGCAGTTCTCACGCTAGAAGTGCGAATGTCGTCCGCGTCGTGGGCCCGCATCGTTCCAGCAGTTAAAAGAGCGTTTTAGTTTGTGTGGTATTGAAAAACGCGCAGCGTTAAACCAATAAGCTGGCGCCCGGACAAGTGGCGCCAGCTATCCATCATTAGAAAGAACTAGCAGGCGCGTAATTTATGCCCTCCGAGATTTCTGAAGCGCCCATCGCCACTCGCTAAGCCTACAACATCGATTATTTGAGTATGGCTCTCAAAAACGGTGCCGAATCGATTCGAACACTGCATTGTCGAAGCTTAAGGACATGAGTCTAAAGCGAATGGAAGCACCAGTTCGGAGCTTCAAGGCATTCGTCTGCGAGCTGCTGTGTCAGCTGCCGGCAACCACGTGATCACGTGGTTGCCTGCTTGTGTAACGTGATCCGTCCTCTCGGCCATATCGCGACACGCTCTGACTTCGAAGTCAGGGCGGTCGGGAGCGCTCGGAGTCGGAGTTTGACGATCCGAAAAAACCAACCGAAGGTAGTCCGAGCGCTTGAATTCTACCAACCAAACGCGCTGAAACTTTTCAGAGCGCTTTAGAGCGCTCGAAAACGCCCAACCGAATACGCGAATCGTTTTTACAACATCGTGCTACTTCCCAATGCTCTGGATTACGGGCTACTTCGACATCGTGCTATTTCCCACTTCTCTGTAATATATCTCTAGGCAAACGGCCATCCCGAGCGAACCAAGCAGAGTATTCAGGCAAGACGCGCTCCGTATAGAAAAGAACAACACAAAGGAACGACCGATTGAGACGTCCAGCTTCTGGCAGGTGGCTATGCAGTCAACACATCACTGCAGAAGTCTACTGATGGGACGCTGTATGATATCGTGCATGGTAAGTTGCCCCAGCCGAAAATTTATTAACACGAAAGTGCTTTATGCCGGGGTCCACCAAGCATATCCGTTACGAATATGACGTTGATATAATTAACGCTACTAAATGAGGAAGAAAAATAATTATGAAAATGTTTCCCCGCCGGAAATCGAACCTTTGACTCCTTCGCCCGCGACGGTAAGCGCCCGACGCTCTACCGACTCAGGCTAAAGAAGCAGACGAAGAGCGCGTTACTAGCGCGCCTTATATCTACCACGCAATCTCTCTCGCTCGGTGCTCTCTGTTGGCGGCGGCGCGTGGTGCCGCCGTCTGTGAGCGATGAAGAGAAGTTATGCGGCACGACATTAGCACCGACGGAGAATGATTCGTCGACGACGCAGTTATATCATGGCGTCCGAGATTGAGTGCCGGCGCGCAATCTCCGAATCTCGGAGGTCATGGTGAAAGCGTCTCGATAGCAGCAACAAACGCTGCCCGCGCCAGCATCGGGGAGTCGCCCTATACTCCATCTCAGAAGTACCTTGCAGCACTGTGGAAACTGCAGGGCTTGTTAGCCAATAGGAAAGGCGAAAGCCCCCCTCGAGACGTGTTCATCCGCATCGCGTCGTCTGCTCGTCGTCTCTTTGGCGTCGGCTCGCCTACCTTGTCGATTCTTGCTCCCTCGAGCTAATACAAAACGCAAAAACCTCTGCGGGAACGCCACCTCGTTGTTTCTTTGTGTTTGGAAACCCACTTGTGCATGGCGTGTTCGCTGGCGTTTGTGAGGGACGCGGTTCTTTTCATAACAGCGTTCATACTGGCGTTTTCACCGAGTCCTTTGTTGTCAGCGCGGTCGACGCCCTTTCAGCAGCTATCGCGTACCATTCTTGAGTGGAACAGCAAATGATTGGCACAGAAAACAATATAGACATTCAGGGTGTTTCGCATCGTCAATGCATCACCGACGCTAATGTTGTGGCGACATCTGCTCAGTTAACATCAAACCACTTTTACGGCTTGTCATCGCCTCAGTAGTCCTAGCAGCACCAAAACAAACGAGCGATATAAATAATAGCGAAAGAAGATACCTGATTATTTGCCCTCAGCGTTAGATTAGACTTAGCGATGACAGATTATGCCACTTATTTCTTGCTATCCGGACAGAGAGCCAGTAAAAAGCACGAATTCGGATGGAAGCGGGTGGTCTGGGGTGTATGGGGGGCTGCCATGTTGCTGTACGTCACCGAGGTTATGGTGGTTATTACGGCTACCAGCCGGTAATCTCTTCATTATTTCAGAAATTTCGAAGTGCATGCTTGAAGGGCCTAACCTGCCACGTAGCGCCGTAACGCGTCATGCGAGAAGCACAGCTAAAGCCCTTGCACCTCGTTGATAATGAGAGTTAAGCCCGGGACTATATTATGTGATGCGGAAGAACACTGCCTGTTCACTCCTCGTAGCTTCGCCAGTGCTGCAAGGTAATTGTGAGATGGAGTATAGACGCAGTTATGTGTCACTCCAGCCTTTTGCTTCGTGTTATCGTGTGACGGCTCGTTGTCGGAGTAGTGCGCTTCCACGTGCACCAACGGTGTTTCGCAGCCGACTACTTCAAGTGCGATAGCACCGACCAATTAAACTGCTGCAGTAAGCGGTGCAGAAAGGCAATGATGTCGACGGACGAATGTAGTGCCTTGGTGGAGCGAGACGGAGGTCAGCGGGACGCCGAACGCCTGCGCGCGTTCACGGCTGAAGCTCTGCCTCCGGTGTTGATGAAGCGCAGTGCGGTAGTGTATGCAGGAGCACAGGCGTAGGTTACCGCATCCCTCAGGAGTGCACGCCGTGCCGTTTCTCTCCTTCAGTAACGACGCTTTGAAGAAGTGCACAGTATCCAGTGTGCACAGTACCAGTGTTTATTACGTGCTTGTTGATGTCATCTTTGCGCGCGATTCGTGATACGCTGTGTCCAGGTATAGGTTTAAAAGTTTCACTATTACAGCGGTTAAATCATGATGATGGGCGTTAGTCGTCGTGTTGAGGATGTGCCACTAGGCGTCGACGTGGGTGCATCCACGTCAAACGGTGCTATAGGTGTAAAACAGCGATAGACGTTGTACGAACTCTCATTATCTCTACGCAATAAGCACTACTTCTTTGAAGACACTTTTCACTTTCGTGTTATACCGATTCCTATGACGGAGGGATCAGCCATGTTTTTTTATTTATTTTATTTATGAAATACCTGCATCGCCCCAGTGGGCATTACAGCAGGGGGGTTACAGTCAAAAATATACAAAGTAATCACATTCACAAAGCGCGGTAAAACACATGGTTGTCCAAAACGTTCACAATGTCAGCCGATAGAGCATTCCATTATCGTATGGCTCGTGAAAAAAAAGAATACCCGAAGACGTCACCTTTAAAAGGCAATTCGCGGCCAATGCTCTTTGTTATGACGAAGTGTGTCGGGCAAGTTGCTTTTCCCGTCGACTTTTACTTGTTCACATCTATTTTATAATTCTATCAATACATTTGTGGCGACACACTGAGCACAAACCCGCGCAGCCTCCGCCTCGCCACCAGCTAGCCCGGCGTGACACGGCCGCATGCTGCAACACGCCTCCGATAAGGGACAGCGCCACCGCAGCGTCACCGGAGGCTTACGTCATCGACGGTGGCTATAAACAAAGCTGCCAAGCTCGGAAGTGCCCAGCCTTCCTCTAACCGTTCGAGCGCAGCGGGGGTATGCTCGCCCCGCTGCTGCTACTACGCTAAATAAACAGTCGTTATGTTTTATGTTGGGATGCGTCCTTTCATCGACACGGCATCCCACATCTGGTGACCCGGAAACCGAACTAACCGCACCCCCATGGCCGACCCAGAAGCCCTCACCGCTCTGCGCCAGCAAAAGCAACAACTACAAGAGGAACTGCAGACCCAGCAACAGCAGCATTCTCGCAACGCCTCCACAACCTAGGCCGTGCCTGCCGGTCCGCTGAGGACGTCAGAGCTCCTACAGAAGGCATCCCGCACGCTGCCTCCTGGCGTGTTGCTGTCAAGCTTCGGCCGTTTTGGGTGGACTCGCCCGAGGTCTGGTTTGCCCAGGTCGAGGCCCAGTTCTCCCTGGCACGCATCACACATGACCGGACCCGCTACCATTACGTAGTCGCCCACCTGGATGCCCGCTACGCCAACGAAGTGCGGGATATCCTTACCAACCCACCGACGGTCAATCTTTACGAACACCTCAAGACCGAACTTATACGCCGCCTGTCACCCTCGGATGAACAGAAGGTGCGAAACATCCAGTCCGCAGAGCTTGCCGAGCGCCAACCTTCGCATCTGCTCCGCCACATGCGCGCTCTCACGAGCAACATGCAAGTGCAGGATTCTCTCCTGCGAGCGCTTTGGCTCCAACGACTCCCGCCGCACGTCCAGGCAATTATGCAGGCTCAGGTTAGGCTACCTCTTGACGAACTTGCGGAGATTGCTGATCGCGTCGTCGAGGCCTTCTTGCCGCAGTTGTCGTCCACCATACAGGCTGTCGCCGCACCGCTGAACACCACAGAGCTTGCGCGCCGTATCGACGACATCGATCGACAGCTCACCTCCATTCAGTAACACCTGGATGAACGTATCCCGATGGAACAGCGTCGCCACTTGCAAATCCGCGACCGTAACACCACTTCATCGCGGCAACCTGATAACAACGGCCCATGTTACTACCACCGACGCTTCGGCGACAGAGCCCGGCAATGTCGACCGCCCTTCTCCACCTTCAAGAAACGCCAACAGCAGCTCGTATACACGGTCGCAAGCTGCCAACCCGGAGGCCGTCGCATCTTCGTCACCGACTAAATCACGAAGCAGCGTTTCCTTGTCGACAGCGGTTCCGACATTTGCTGCTACCCGCGATCCGATCTTCAAGGTCCTCGCCCACCGACATCTTTCGAGCTCAGCGCGGCAAACCAGTCCACCATCGAGACGTACGGCTCGCTGCGCCTGCACATCCAGCTCAGGAACCTACGCCGCGACCTTCATTGGAATTTCGTCATCGCCGACGTCGCTGAACCAATAATCCGCTCGGACTTTTTGGCACATTATAACCTCCTTCCGGACTGCCGCCACGATCGTCTCATCGACGCGACTACGGGACATTCCACCCCAGGCCAGCGAACGACCGCACAACAGTCAAGCATCAAGGTACTCAGTGTTGATAATCACTCGCCGTACCACGCCATCCTTGCCGAATTTTCCGGATTGACGCGCCCCAGCGGACTGCCACGCAAAGTGCAGCACACCACCGTGCACTACATCCGGACCACTTCAGGCTCCCCGGTTTTCTGTCGCGCCCGTCGCCTTGCCCCGGACCGCATGCGCATAGCCAAAGCAGAGTTCGAGGCCATGGTCGGCGAAGGAATCGCCCGCCGCTCTGACAGTCCATGGGCCTTGCCACTCCACCTTGTTCCGAAGAAAACCGAAGGCTGGCGGCCCTGTGGGGACTACCGTGCCCTCAACGCGCGCACCATCCCAGACAGGTAACCCGTCCACCACATACAGGACTTCGCCCATCGCATTCATGGCTGCCACATGTTCTCCGTGCTAGACCTGGTGAAGGCCTACACACAGATACCCGTCAATCCGGATGACGTCCCGAAAACGGCAATCATCACTCCTTTTGGCTTGTTCGAGTTTCCCGTCATGAGCTTCGGCCTGAGGAACGCTGGACAAACCTTTCAGCGCTTCATCGACGATGTCATCCGCGGCCTCGACTTTTGTTTCGTCTATTTTGACGACATATTGGTCTTTTCACGTGACGCCGACGAACACCACGGGCACCTTCGTCTGTTGCTCCAACGCCTCGACGACCACGGCCTACTCGTCAACATCCAGAAGAGCACGCTCGGCGCTTCCACCGTCCATTTCCTCGGCCATGAAGTTTCGTCAGAGGGAACTCGACCCTTGCCTGAACGCATCTCTGACTTGCAGAAGTACCCTCAACCCACCACCGCTAAAACCTTCGCCGTTTCCTTGGCATGCTGAACTTTTATAGACGCTTTTTACCACATGCTGCCGACTACCAGGCGCCCCTTCATGATGCCTTGGCTGGTCTACGAGGAAACCAACCCGTCACGTGGACACCGACGTTGGTGCAAATTTTCGAGGAATGCAAGGCTGCTCTCTGCACCGCCACGCTTCTCTCCCATCCCGTGCCTGGCGCTCCCTTGGGACTCTTCACAGACGCCTCTGGTTTGGCCATCGGCGCCGCCCCTCATGCAACGCCTGGACAACACCTGCCATCCCATTGGCGTTCTTCTCCAAGAAACTCAAAACGACCCCTTCGACCGCCAGTTCCACTGACCAAACCAGGACCACCGCCCCGACAAATTTGCCAGCCTACTGCAGAGAACTTCTGGCGATATACGAAGCAGTGCAACACTTTCGCCATATTCTCGAAGCACAGAACTGCACCATCTATACCGACCACAAGCCTCTTACTTACGCCTTCTCTCAACGTCGCGACAAACTCCCGCCTGTGCATCAGAACCAACTCTCGTTCATTGCGCAGTTCACCACCGACATCCAACATGTCAGCGGGAAGGACAATGTAGTCGCCGACGCGCTTTCACGCGTCGCAGCCATCAGCTCGGTGCAGATAATGGCGGACGTCCTCACCGACGCTCAGACTACAGCAACTACAGCAACTTCTTAAGGGCGGGTCCTCACTTCAGCTCCAACAGGTCCCCATTCCAGGGTCGACAACCACGATCTGTTGCGACATGTCGACAGGACAAAGCAGGCCCTATGTGCCTCTCTCCCACCGCCGTGGTCTTTTCAACCAGCTCCACAACCTCAGCCATCCCGGCATACGCGCCTCTACACGCCTCGTGGCTGACCGCTATGTCTGGCCCTCCATGCAACGGGATTGTCGCACCTGGGCACGCTCCGGCATTCAATGCCAACGCGCTAAAGTCACCAGGCACGTCACGTCACAACTCGGAACATTCCCTCAGCCCTCTGGTCGATTTGAGCACGTCCACCTCTACATCATAGGACCCTTTCGCCCGGCTGGACCCTATCGCTACTGCCTTACCGCCATCGACCGGTACACTCGATGGCCCGAAGCATGGCCCCTCGAGGGAATCACCGCGGAAGACGTCGCCTCGGCCTTCTTCACCGGCTGGATTTCTCGTTTCGGAGCCCGCCGCCGCGTAACCACCGACCACACATTTAGAACAGTACAGTGAGCATGCCCTATGCCTTCCGTGGCTTCGTTATCTATTGGTTGTCATTAAGGCTGTACCAAATAAAACAACCAGCCCTCGAAAAGATTACTTTCTTGATTTCATACATAGTGCGACATAGCACAGCTGGAGGCTCAATTCCTGTTGCCTTTAAGTACTGCCAGGAGGGCTCGTGAGGTTTCCAGCCCTGATAATCAAGTCTCCTCAAGGCACACCGGAGAGTCCGACGATGTTGTCGAAATTCGGGACAGCGGCACAACAGATGACCAATAGTCTCTCCACATTCGCAGTCATCGCACATCGATGAATCTGCCATACCAACGGTAGCTGAGTGAGCTGGTAAACGCAACATCAACCCACAGTCGACACATCATAGTAGCGTCACGTCGACAAATCTGATGGCATTTATAGCTGTAGCATTGAACAAAGTCTCTGCGGGTGAAGATTGAAGTATAGCGGAGAATTGCAGTGCATCACCGTGGTATTCTTCGATGGACAAATCTCTCTCCCCTCTAACACTTGAATCTAACCCCCCCCCCCTCCATCCCCATGCGCCACGCCACCGCCGATTCGATGAAACCCGCGCCGTTCACGCGCCGCCACTGGAGACCGAAATACCGTCGCGCCGCCGCCGACAATTTTGGGGCCGGCGCACAGGTCTACTCTTGATACGAGTATCAACAGTGTGCAGTGCACGCCTCCATCGATGGGCCACTACGCAGTGCGGCTGCCTAAGTTCTGGCCTGGGCATCCAGACATTTTGTTTATGGAAATAGAGGCCCGCTTTTAGGTACCCAACGTTACCCCACAGCAAGCAAAGTACGGCTACTTGGTACCTCGCCCCAGGAATCTCGCGCTCGAATTTTACGACCTTCTAGCTGCGCCCTATGTCAGACGCCCTATGGCACGTTGAAAAAGGCAGTCCTTGAACGCACGGCCATTTCAGAGCCAAGGCGGTTGAATATGCTCCTATCATCAACCGAGCTCGTACATCACCTTCCAATGAAGCTGCATAGGCTGACGCAAGCCCTTCTAAGCGCTCGAGCTTCATATTTTGACGGCAGTCTACTAAAGGAACTGCTCATTCAGCGCTTTTATCGGGGCAGTCTAGTGCGACATTTGCGAAGTTAAGGAGCACGAAAGACGAAATGAATGACACAAGTACAACAGTACAGGCGCTGATCAGCACTGGTCCTGCTGTATTGTGTCTTTGGTCCCGTCTTTTGTGCTGGTTAACTTGGCAAACGATCATTGAGCGTTTACCACCCATGGTTGAGATGGTTTCGACAACGGCGTTGGAGCAGAACATACTCTTTCTGGCTGCCCTCGCCGATATAGTACACGATATAGCGCTTTTTCGGCTATCTGTAGCTGCTACGAATTCCGAGACTCACACTTCTTTGACGCCTGCAGTGACGTTGCCCACCAGTCGGTCGGCAGCACCGAATCTTTCCTCGTGAAGGCTACATGACATTACTGATATTCGCGCCGACATTCAGTGGCTCACAGATTTCCTAGCGAGCAACGTCACCAGAAGGACCGACGACGCTTCAGTGAAACATTTCGGAGATGGAGGACGATTCGACCGATGACCTAATTCGTCACTGCGCGTCCACTGCACGTCTATAGGGACACTTTCAGACACAGCGCCGCCTTGCTGGTATCACGAGAGCTTTGGCCAATCTGCGCGACATTGCACACGACCAGGTGGCTGTCCAGGAATGACATGGGGAAACACTAACGCTTTTGAGTGACGCCTGCCTGTGTCCTAGTCCGCTGTCCTTTGTTCAAGACTGCATCAGCGGACTGCGTTTTCTGGTCGACAAAAAATCATAGGTGAGCGTGCTACCCGCTCATGGCATAGACAGGAACTGTAGGACAATCATGAAACTGCTGGCCGTGAACGGCAGCAATATTGACGTACAGTGCCGCAGATCCGTCACGCTCAACATTAGACCTAGAAGAACATTCAGGTGGATTTTTTTGTCGCTTCTGTCAGTCACACAATAGTCGGTGCCAATTTTCTTGATAAACTACGGCCTCCTAGTCGACACGGAAAGAAACAGATACTAGATTCCACAACTGGATCAAAAAAATTGGAGGACGCTTCAGCTTCACCTTGAAGAGTAGAACGCAATAGCTCAATCGGGCCTCGTGCGCATCGTCTTCTCAACTACTTGCCTCCTTCGGTTCTTGGTGCATACCTCAACCGTGCCGTAAGGAAACGAACGTCTGTGCGCGTAACATTGGCCGTTTCAAAGTATCATGGAATGCCTGTTTCAAGCACAGTTTTCTAGTGCCCGCTACGCCACAATTGTTCAGTTTGCAAATCAGCGAAGGACCGACTACGCGTTAGATACTCCGCTTAAGATACTGATAGATGCTCCTTGACGAATGTCCATATGACGTGATACTCGGTTTAGACTTTCTGTCCACACGCTCCGCACTTATGGACTTCTCGACGGACCTAAATAACACCTAACAGTATGTTGTCCCTGATATTCCTATATGCTTATGTGCCACAGAGCTTGTGACGGCAAAAGCGCCGCTCATGGATCAAACGGATGCATATCGCACCGTTGTACAGCGAACACACGGGCATTCTTTAATACCTTGCGCACAATGGTGGGCCCACCAGCTGAATCAGAGAAATAACTAAAGTAACACGACAAAGCATGCTAAAATGCCAATGTAACCCACAAACAACACAACAACAACAATGTACCACGAATGCTGCCTCACCGACGTTCGACTTTCCAAGGAAGAACGCGGGAGCGAGCCACGGAACCACCTCCAGGGACCTCCCACGAGAGACGACCGTCGACCAGCGGTGCCAAGCACCCCAAAGAAGTGAAGCACTCTGTTCCTTAAGACCCCGCGTGGCATCGCAACAAGGTGGCGCCACTAACGCCATAGCGGAAGCACAGCGCCAAGTCTCTTTCGCCGCTGACTAAACTAGCTACGACATGCGGCTGCCATGAGGCGACAAGCTTTATAGGAGCTGCGAGCACCCCAAAAAGTTTTTTACGTCTTGCTCCGCTAGCGCGACGTACGTCCACGTCATCTGTAATGCACCTCTACACGACGGTTCATATTTTGTTTCATTGACCACCGATCTCGCCCAGAAACATTTAGTTGCTGTCCTGCACATCGTCGTTACAGCACGTCGAAACCAAAGTTTACCTCTTTTGTACTTCCGTCTTACCACCCATGAGCTACGTGCAGGCATAGGCGTGCGTACGAGGGGGGCAGAGGGTGCGGCCGCCCCCCCTAGTCACCTAAGAGAGGGGGGCGCAGTCACCCTCATAGATTGACTTTATAGGGAGAGGGGGGCGCTGCGATAATCCTTCGCCCCACCCTGCCCCCCTGAAGGGGAACCCTGCGCACGCCAATGCGTCCAAGTACTATAGGTTCACCATCGTGTCTTATTCCAGGAATGCGATACCTTTGTGTTGTAAGCTGCCGAACCTAGACGCCATGTCAACTCACTCACTGCAAGCGACCTCTAGCACATTAAACTGAGCAAATGATAGCATCAGATCTTCAGCCCACACAAGCAAGCACAAGATCTAACAAAGGTGTACAAGATTTAACCTAGGTGCACTAACCTAGGTCTACTTTCCTTACCTACTAGAGAAACTCAGTGCAGGTGTTGGCTATCAAGGTCAGCGAGTTGTAGTGTGGAAAGATCGTGGGGCTGTAACCGCATTTGGTTTGACGTACAATGTTCACTGAACAGGTAAGTCGCTGTAATCGCCTACAAGCGGGAACATTTCAACAGTTCAGCGCCTTTCGTATGTCATTCTTTTACAGTCCCGTGTCCAGCGCTGTTAGTTTCCGTCTTAAGCTTGCTGCTCTTCACTTTTCTTTGTGTAGTGCTCCTTGGTCGACCAACCTTTCACCAAGCATATGGTGTCATGCGATGACGCCACCACGTGACGTCACGTTATGTTACGTCACCATGACCACATGATGATGCCACATCACATGCTGTCGTCATTTCATGATGACAGCATGTGATGATCCTTTTTTGAAGCACTCGTGTGACTCGAGACGGCGGTCAACTTTCGTGTTTGATGAAGCTTATATGGCTTTCGCCTTAATAGACAAGTGATATATCGGTTTGCGTTGGCTTATGGGCACACCTCGAAAACAAAACTATTGTTCATGGATTCGTCGCAGCCTTCCCATAAGCCACTGGATTGTATGTACGAGTGTAGACTTGCCTCAACCTAACGGTATTTACTGGCTATACTCAGCTTCCTAACCTGCTGTTCTCTTTGGTTCATACAGTCGTACAGGCAACACTTGTGGTGAAACAGCGCCAGCGAAAACAAAGGACAAGACGAAGAGGAACGACGCATACACAAGGCGCACCAACAACTGAAAGTTTATTCACTTGATGCGCAGGATAAATACTGGCTGTACATGAATAAACAGAAGAAAGAAAATTGAAAAGAGATATGACAGTGCATCACGTGGTCACTCCTACTGCACGTGTGAAACGGTTCCTGTAAGGAATCTGACATCTTTATCCGACAGCATGACAGACGGCATGCTGACATAGGATTGTCCGAGCTTCTTTATCTCCAGGGCTTCGACAACCTCCCTTGTTAATCTGTCAGCTGATTTGGACATGACACTAGTGTTCTCAAATTTAGGTGAGCAGCCGCAGTCCCGACAATGAATACCTAGATGTCCTGATATCACTTTCGTTGTAATGTATTTGTGTTCTTTTAATCTATCGTTTAAGCATCTTCCGGTTTGCCCTATGTATGACGCGCCGCACTGTACACTGTACAAACCTGTCGCGGTGCTTCTTAGTGCAGACAGGTTTTTTACTTTCTTCATTGACCACCCGACACATTTTCGCAAGCTTATCGGGTGCGGTGAAGACCACCTTCACTCCCGCCTTTTCGGCCACTTTTTTCAAGTTATGGGAAACGGAATGTATGTAAGGAATGGCGGAGACATTCTTGGTGCTATCTTCTTGGGCTCTTGTACGGCTGGCGCTAGTGCCTTGGTTCTTCGTCTTGAGCAATTTCTCCGCAACACTAGACAGAATCGCTCGCGGGTACCCCGCGTCTGTTAGACGACGAACCTGGTTGTCGAAACTACTGCGCAGCCGGTGCAGGCATGATTTTTTAGGGCATTGTCAATGGATGAATATATGATGCTGCGCTTGACGAGCTTGGAATGCGAAGAATGATACATTAAGACCGGATTTTTTTGCTCTAGGCTGGTATTCCCAGCAGACGTGATTAGATAAAAAATGAAGCCCTAAATCGAGGAAACGTAGGAAACTGTCAACCGGAAGCTCGTGAGTCACATCTAGAGGTGCTAGGCACTGACGAAAAAGTAGAATTATATCGGAAGATTGCTTTGGCAAGTCTTCCTCGTCACATTCTAAAACAATTAAAAAATCATCGACAAATCTAAAAACGCTTAACACTTGCGTGGTTGTCAGGCGCTGCTGTAACAGTCTGTCTAATTTCGCTAAAAAGATGTCACTGAATATCGGAGCAATGCATGAACCAATGCACACACCATCTTTTTGTAAAAACATATCCTTTCCATTCTACATAAGTGGAACCAACGTAGGTTCTTAACAGCTCCAAGAACGATCCTACGGTTATACCGGAAGCATTTTGGAATGCCACCGTCCCGTATGTGTCAATGCATTCCGCTACGCTGGTAAGAAGCGCATCCTGAGGAATGGAATAGTATAGGTCCTTTATGTCGACTGAAAAGGCATTGAGCTGTTTAGTTTCATTTTCTGCAAGAAAGCAAACCACCTGCTCCGAATTCTTTACTTTGTAGTGGTCATCCACCATCAATTTGTCTAGGTGCTGCTGCAGGTACAAGGATAAAGATTTCTGCCATGCTCTGTTTTCAGACACAATCACGCGTACGGGGCATTCCGGTTTGTGGGTCTTCGCTGCAAAAAACACGTCAAGACTTAGTCTCTGGTTTGACGCAATGGTACTCGACAGCTTTGCGAGATTTAGCTTTTTACATAATTGAGAGGCCCTCGTCCTCAACTTGGGTAAACAAACATCACTAACCTGCTTAAACGTTGAAGCCAATGCTTCGGATGCCTTCAAATAGTACACCGATTTAGGCATCACGGCAAAACCGCCGTGATGCCTTTCTTCTGTTTATTCATGTACAGCCAGTATTTATCCTGCGCATCAAGTGAATAAACTTTCAGTTGTTAGTGCGCCTTGTGTATGCGTCATTCCTCTTCGTCTTGTCCTTTGTTTTCGCTGGCGCTGTTTCACCACAAGTATGAACCAACTAGCCCAAAAGTACATCCTCACAAGGCAACACTTGTTTCTTTCCAATCCCTAAAGCAGGTCACAGCCTTTATAAGAGCATAACCATGTAGCGCGGCAGGGCCGGCGAACTCGGTATAACGGGTGCCCAGTACCTTCTATGTAACATGCGCCAAGAAAATTTACCTCTCCAGGTGTACTAGAGTACTGCTGCGCCTGCTGCTGCTGCTCCGACTGAAATAGCATGCCGTATTCGATGAAAGCTTGCAGATGCTGGAGGTCGTCCTCATAGATGTTCTGGGATACATTGTAAACGAGGACGGAGCTTATCATGGCACTGAGGGCAAAAATGGAAGAATGCACTACAGTCGGTGACTGGGAGTCGAAGGTTCCTTGAGTGTCCATCAGTAACACTGCCAGCTCATCACCCTGGGAGTCCTTTACCTGCGAAACAGTATACATACATGAGACACAAGATAAGTACAGCATCGTCTTTTCCTACTATTCTACCAATGTAGCGAATATGACACTTTCTGTAGTAGTGCACGTCTCAACACCAAGCCTCTCTCCGTAACCTTGAAGCAACCGGTTGTCGTCGGTACCATTCTATCTACTCACAGCAGTGCATTGAATTATTAGCCGTTTCACGAAACCATGCAAGTTTTTTATGCTCAGAACGAACAACCTCGTACGTGTGACGGCCATTTCTTTATTTGCGTCTCAATCTTTTCAAAAAGAAGTTTTGATGATAGCGACACATACACGACATAAATATCAACAAGATTGTCGGATTCAATGTGGATAACCTAAATGGAGACTCCTAGGCTATTTTAGCTGCCTAAATATTCATTGTGTTTATTTAATGAAGGAGTTTATTGTAAGAAATGTCTGAAAGATCATTGTGTTCAATAGCGTTCGTTATCCGGATGAAAGTGAAAGGTCAGTAGTGTTCGGTATCCGGACGAAAGTGGCCCGAAACCATGCCACAATAACACTTGTACGTACGACCACTTGAAACTTGGACCACAGAAGTTCCATGGCTACCACGTGAGTAAATTAAACGCTGAAATAGTGATGCAAGTGAAAAACAAAAAAAAACACAGCATATCCACGGAGTGAATGATGATGAGTGGGCGAAGCTGCGGAGGTTCATCGGTAAACCGTGAATCTTCCGTGAATTCTGCCCGGTACATCATCACCGACGTGAGATCGGGCGCGTTTATACTAATGGGGTCGATGAGAGTCATGGTGACTGAAGCAGTCATGGTTACACCGTGAAATCTTCAGTCGTTTCGCCCAGCAGTAATCAATGCGATAGTGTGTGTGAAATTTTATTCAAACTTCAACGACCGGTCGTCGTCCATAGTCCGCCAAGCAGCACGATCCGGCAAGCGCACTCGTACGGCGGTCCGCGCTATCGGAGAGCAGCTGCACCACCAACGCCATCTAGCGTACCTTCACCCAACCGCCATATTGTACGCATGTCTATAGGACAGGGCCCTCTCGGAAACGAGACGAGAACTGGAGATGACGACACCATATCCACGGAGTGAATGATGATGAGTGGGCGAAGCTTCGGAGATGCGGCGGTAAACCGGTAATTTTCCGCAAATGCTGCGCAGTACATCATCAACGACGTGAGATCGGGCGCATTTATACTAAAGGGTCGATGAAAGTCATGGCGACTCGCAGCTCACTTTAATTTTACATGTACGTTGTGAATTGTTTTATTGTTTAATCACGCACAGGAGACATCTCACACAGGCACTACCTTGGAGGTCGAAATCCAGTGCCTACTGGCTACTCAGGATGCATGGATCACCGAGTACTGCCGAGGTGATGCCATAAGAAGTCATAATAACTTTTTTTAGCGCAAACAAACACACGGACAAAGAGAGGGAACGACACCAGCGTTTCAGTTTTACGCCATAAGAAGCTTCGCTCCTAAATATATTCATCATATACAAGTACCGCCATCTAGTGGACATTCCAAGAACTAAACGAGAGGTGGCCACCTACAACTACATACATCGAGGACGCAAGACCCACGGCTTAAGGAGCTTTGCCCCTTAAAAACAAAAGAGAGAGGGAGAGATGTTAGTTAAAACAAATAATGAATTCGGAGAATACAGTACTGGCGTAGCTTATAAGGATCCAATAAGACTAGTTGTTTCTACGCTGGCCGGTGTATTGATCATACTCTCGTATCCTCCATTTCTCACCAGAAAAACTTCGTTCCACATTAGAATGCCGGTTGTTTGACGCTCGCTGCCTCCTCGCCACTCGAAGCCCTCCAGCGGAGCGTCCGGGTCACCGAGCCAGTCGGCTCGGCCCATGTTGCGCAGATAGCGGAGCAGAAAACATAGCAGGAACGACTTGCCCTTGCGGAAGGCCCCAACCACCGCAATCACCACCACTGGCTTGTCCTTCACACGTTCGTCCAGAAGGAGGCGCGCCAGGCTATGTTCCTCAAGCTCCAGGCTGCGACCGTCCACGTTGAGAATTTTCAGCGGCTGACCACCTCCGTCTTCAGCCGACATGACGGAACCCCTGCGTGCGCAGCGGGCAGCATAGCAAGCTTCCAATCGCTGCTTTAAATGTCATAGTCATTTATTATTCATATCCACTGATGTAGCCAGTGCCACCTAACTAGTTAAATTCAACACAGCCATTTTTTTTTATTTTCGGACAATAACATTAGAGTCAGGCCCGTAGATAGGAATTTTTTTCGGGAGGGGCACACTTCCTTAAGACCTTGAATATTTTAGAAAAACACCCATTTTCATCACTTTTTTTCGGTAAAACACTCCCCTCCTTCAGAATTGGGGGGGGGGGGGGGGGGCTAGGGCACCCCCCCGCCGGTTACAGGCCTGATTCCAGTAACTATTATAACAACGACATCGCTAATAATATTGCCGATATCCTACTTGCTGCATTTATGTACTCCATTTTGAAATGTCTTGTGCTTTTTTGCTTTAATATTTACGTATCTGCAGGCATTCTACTTGATTAATTTATTCGCAAGCTGACCTTCCATTTAATTTCTTATCACTGATGGGTTTAGGGAGCTTTTCACAATCTTAGATTTCGTACGTTGTCTTTGCTTTTTCTTTCGGTAATTCGACTCATCGTCAATTCAGTTTCTAGTACCAGGAACTCCAGTATATACACCTCATCTTATCTTTATGCACATAATGAGTTATTTCGACTCTTAACGCGTTATGAAGTGAATTATTCGTGAACACAGGCTATCGCTGGACGCAACGTTTCGATAAGCGGTCTTATAAACGCAAGGCTTCAATGGAGGAAGACAAGGCCACTTGTTGAAGCATTGGCTCCAGCGACACACAATGTTTTAGATGCGAAGCATCTTATGCTCGGGACTATGTCCGTCCCTCCCGCGTCCCCCGTCCCCCCGTCCCGCGTCCGGCCACTTTCATGAAGTAGGGAAGCACCCATTATGCGAACCAGAACACTGTAGTAATATGAAGGCCGTCAACCACTACCACAGTCATCAGAGTCATGGCCGAGAGCACAGAGAGGCTGCTTAGCAATGGCTACGCAGGTGGTGTCTGTCGCCCAGGTTGACCCCATTCCTTGATCTTGCTTGCATGTGTTTGGAGGGGGCTTAGTCCGTCCCTCCTTCCCTCGTCCCAAACCACCAAAGCGCATGCACCCCCCCTCCCCCCCTCTCTCTCCTACGCTCACCCCCTTTCTCTCCTCTAGGAATCCTCTACTCTACGGAGCGGCCCCCCGCGTCCCACACCCCCCACAGCGCATGCGCGTCCCCTCCCCCCTATCCTCTCCTACGGTCACTCCCTTTCTCTACTCTAGGAATCATCTACTCAACGGAGCAGCGCCCGCGTCCCACATCCCCACGGTGCATGCGCGTCCTCTCCCCCCTCTCTCTCCTCTCTTACGGTCCACCCCGTCCTCTCCCTCTAGGAATCATTTACGAAGCGGCGCGTACGACAGGTGGTGTGACAGCTGCATACTCCGCTGGGGGGCGCCATGGTAGTTCCGCGGTATGAAAATGATGGAGCGCGCGCGCCTCATTCTCTCTCCTGTGCAGCGCCGCGATGATCTCCCGGACCACTGCCGTGAAACGATAGCGGCGACGTTCCTCCCGCTCAAGCTAATTATCTCCCTGCTGCTTCGCATCCACACATGGTTCACTTTAGCGGGAGATGGGGATTTTTTTTCATCTCTTCAAGCTTAATCATCCCCTAAACCTATTTAAATTAACACGTGATGTCTGTTGTAGTGCGGCAGGTAGGACTAGTTCGTATTTCAGCATGATGGTTGCGACTACTGGTTGACAACGCGTCTTTTGTTTGGTACCCTTACCAGCGT